>JAECUM010054179.1:0-22838 GCA_016617855.1 Megalonaias nervosa
CTTCTACAGTGATCTCAATAACTACGTCATAAGATAATACTTCACATAACAACATAGGCTTACACCTTTATTAATGTATTAGATACGATCAACCTATATTCTTCATTCGATCCAAATCGAGCGAAATGATAAACGATCAATGTATTTGCAATATATGAATAGTTAGTGACAGGGTACTTTCGTCGACATTGTTATACATAATTACAATAGTGACAGGTTACTTTTGTTTACATTGTTATACACATTTACACTAGTGACAGGGTACCTTTGTCTGCATTGTTACACATAATTACACTAATGACAGGGTACTTTTTTCTACATTGTTATACATAATTACACTAATGACAGGTTACTTTTGTCTACATTGTTATACATAATTTCACTTAATTGAGCTGTATGAGTCCTTGTTGGCCGTTACACCGTGTGGCAAATTAGCACATCAGAAAAATACATATGAGTTAAGATAACTTAATGTAATATTCATTTAAGGTCGGTAGAATTTAAAACAATAACTCAACACAAGCAGTACTGAACCTTTAACCGATATGACTTAATAAATAATAAGGACGTAAAATCAAGCATAATTTGCAAAATACGCATAATTGGATAAAACACATAGCGCATAATTCAATCAAACTAAACAAGCAAAAGAACGTAAAAGGGAGTGAGTAAAATGAATGTAGTATTTAGGTAATTTAAAACCTACAGATGAGGATAATTTTAAGAATCTAAAGAAAAAAGCTGTTTTACTACAAATTATAGGTAAGAATGGAACAAAACAAGTGTAACTGGTACGAATACCTAGTTTGCAGTGTTGTAATTACAAAAATGTCAAATTTGTTATGAACTACAAATCAAACTATAATTTAATTTCTTTCAGTTCTAAAACTGTCCCGGAAAATGACCAAGCTGAATACATTTTGAAGCTTTTTTGACACATCCCCTATAAATGTGCATGACATCACATGGACCAGTGTATTTACAACATAGTGTCCATCTGTCCAAATCCTCACTTTGACTATTATATATATATATATATATATATATATATATATATATATATATATATATATATATATATATATGGTCTTAAAAAAGGTAATAGAACAGAGTAAGAAGTCAACAAATAATTTATTTCCCTATAATACAAAGTGAAAATGTAAAAAAGGAACTTATGGTAATGCAAATTAAATTCCAAATAATCCTAGAATTTCAGACACAAATCTAATGATTAAAGTTCTGAATAACTTTAGTGGAAATCCAAACTAAACCCAATGCTGGAAGTGTTTAGGTGCCCGTAGTGGTCCGTGTCGTGCCGATTTACCAACAGTCTTTTGTTGGATCACAATAATACTGTAATAAATTTGGAGTACGCGTATTTGGTTATAGCGCCCCATTTAAGGAATTCTTAGATTTGTGTGATTACTTGTTTCATTTTTGGAATTCGGTGCAATGGAAATATTCCTTAGCCCAAAATAATTTGCCAATTACTAGGAGCAAACGTCACGGAGTGAAGTGTTAGTGAGTTTCCACGATGCCATGGTTGACTTCTAGTGAATTCAGGTCAAAAGCTTATGAGTGTCCCTGTCGTTCCATAGTTCCTATTAAAACCAAGTGGTTTACATTGGTGGTGTGACTGCAGTGGCAGTATTTACGGTAGGAGACCGCTAAATTACACAGAGGAATAAACAAGAAGGGACTCGCCAGATACCTTTTTATGTCGCCATGGTGGCAAATGTGATGCAGTTGTACTGGCGAAATGTGCCTTGAAACCATGATTTGACTGGCCCAAGGTGGCGTAGTTAAAATAGTTCCTTATGTTAGGGGATAGTTGTATAGTTTCTATGGCGTGAACTGCTGACGGTACGGGAACATCATGAAGAGAAACCATGCGGATGTGCGGTTGATATATATTTGGAAAGTTGTGATGTATGTGGTCTTGCATTGATTAGAGTAAAATGTATGTATAGAATGGACGCGTCGGGCTTTTTAATATACAACTGAAGCTGTATAGAAGTCTTCCGAAATTTGGGGTAAACTTACGACTTCTAGCGGAATCGCACCAGGGTTTGACACCGCTCTGTCAAGCAAATACCCTTGGCTTGTAACAATACAATCCAAAAATTAATTCCTTATTTGAAATTTTACTAAAAATTCAAGTCTCTATATCAACGAATGTTATTTTTGAAGACTGAGATAAACACGCTCACATCAAAACCAAAATTAATGATTCAGTTCGATTTTTGACACGGTCATGTCCAATATATAATGTTACATTATCAGCAGCATATAACGAAATAAAAATGATAACTGACAAACAATGCAATTAAATATACACAACACATCCGCTTATGAAGAAAAAGAAAGCTTTAAGCAATAAAGCTTTTCTTTATCTACTAGTCAAGTGCACATGTGGTAAAAATATTACATAAGATGAATGGACACTTCAAAGTGTTGCAAAGGCAGTATCAAAGCCAACATTCCTTCTCAATTGCAGAATAATTTAATAATTTCTCTGGAACTTATTTAACTAACGAACAAGGCAAAATTATATATATATATATATATATATATATATATATAGCATATATATATATATATATATATATATATATATATATATATATATTTGTGTGTGTGTGTGTGTGTGTGTGTGTGTGTTGCCTATTAGCATATTCTGAACAGGTTTCAAAAATATGAGCTGCTTCATCTTTTCAAGGGCATTAGGAAAAGTTATTCCTCTTTTTGATATTGCACTAGTTATACACATGTGATTCTGAATTTAAGATAACCGATTCTAAACATTTAATACGAAGAAAGAATAATCATTTACCTGAACCTAATTCCAAGATGTCAGAGCTTTTCAGGTAATCTAAAAATAAATATATAGCACTCAAAAGTATCTTTTCTAATGATAAGATAATTTCTTCATACTACTGTAAGCAAGCCACATCAAAAACATATAATCTACATAGATACGATAACTTATTTATACGAATTTAAACAAACCACATCGCAAGCATATCATTTCTATAAATAGGATAACTACTTTACACTATTTTAAGCAAAACACACCAAAGTTATATCATTAATTAAAATACGTAAAGACGTGTCGATGCTTAAACCTTTTACTCTTTTGCTGTACATCTTCATATATCTAATTATGTTTATAAATGTATTTTATTTGGAACATATACGTTTGATATTAACGAAGGTTTTGGTTATACTACGTGTAAGAGTCAATAGGAGAGATTGAACATTTGTCTCTAAGTAAGGAACCATGTTTAAAAATAATTATAATGGCATTCTGAAATAGTAAAAGTTAAAATGGCTTGAAACAAATGATAAATTAAGCAGGTGTTTGACGCCTTGGGATATTAACCCTTCATTGCAGACCATCAAAATGACAGGTTTTCTTTATTATTAGTCTGATGTGGTATCAATAATTGTATCATCTTCGCTCACAGACATACACGTTTCTCGATGTATCGGCTACTAAGAACCTATGATCTTCATTCTGTAAAACTCGAGTGAAGTGTTAAACAATCATTAAGTTTTAAATATATGGTGACAGATTACTCATCTATGTACCTTTAATTAAGCTTTGTGTGCCCTCTGTGGGCATTATACCATGGAATATGACATTTGATTTTATGTGCCCTCTGTGGACATTATACCATGGAATATGACATATGATTTTATGTGCCCTCTGTGGACATTATACCATGGAATATGACATTTGATTTTATGTGCCCTCTGTGAGCATTATACCATGTAATATGACATATGATTTTATGTGCCCTCTATGGGCATTATACCATGGAATATGACATATGATTTTATGTGCCCTCTGTGGGCATTATACCATGGAATATGACATTTGATTTTATGTGCCCTCTATGGGCATTATACCATGGAATATGACATATGATTTTATGTGCCCTCTGTGGGCATTATACCATGGAATATGACATATGATTTCACATGAGCACTGCAGAAACTATCCATAGTACTTACATGTAACAAACATAATACCTACATTACAGAATTGTAACTACAAAAATATGAACTATTTAATCAACAACATCTTGAAGAAGCAATATATTTTAGGTTATAAAACCCGACTAGAAACAGGACAAGTTGAAAAGATTTTTAAAATGTTTTGACACAGCCTGTATGAATGTACATTAGAATGCATTCACGGGTGCCCTCATATCATAGTGTTCACATATTCAAAAGTAACCTCAACTTGACAACTACATGTTTTGGAGTTAATGAAATAGCAAATGATATTTAGGAAAATTTATACACATGCTTGATATCGCATCCTTTTGCAACACATTTGTTTGAATTTAAATAAACAATATGAAACATTTATCTACGAAGAAGAGAGTTGCTAATGAAATGTGTTCAAACTCCAAACATCTGTAAAATATAGCTCCTTTGATAAGACTACAGCTTTATAACAGTATAAACAAACCACACAAGTACGTAATACATGAAATATTTACTCCCATTTGGCCCATATGAAACTAAAACTTCCAATGGCATTACACCTCTCAAGATTTCTCAGGTACCCAACCGTATCTTGTAGTTGTAATCAAATTTTAAATATGGTCAAATGTAGATCCGTGTAAAATTCTCCATGAAAATCTAGCATAAAGTGACCATTACACGGAACTTGTACAAGAAGGGCTTCTGATATATGAAACTAGCTGTAGAAAGTACTTGCAATGACGCCTTCTTTAGATATCATCCCCTAAATTTCTGATAATATTCTTTCTAAGGGTTTGGGGTCAAATGATCTGTCGAATGTAAGCAATGCTTAATACAGATGGTCTGTTCGATTTGTGGCGTTCGACGCCATACTGCACCCCACTGTATGATATACATGGAGGCAAATATACTTGGTGGAGGAAGACCCTAGAAGGAATCATGGACTGATCGAGCTAAGAGTAGAAGTCATTCGGACAAATCTAAGATATGTGAGTGATCCGTAAGGTCAAGAGCCTTAGAGCACTCGACCACCCTGAGTCCCACGACTAAAAGTCAGGAAAAACGGAACTATGAAATACTGTGTCACGGAAAGGTCAATGTCCTCATCCAGGCCTCTGCCTTTGCTGCATCAATATTCCTTTGACAAAAAATCCATCCGTTGTAACACACACACACACACACACACACACACACACACACACATATATATATATATATATATATATATATATATATATATATATATATATATATATATATATATATATATATATATACACACACATTCATGTACAGCTATTATATACTATTATAATAAAATTATTAAGAAGTTTAGGGATTTTTAATTCCTACCGAAATTATACGAGTGTTTGTTTTTGGCCGGGTCGAGGTTTGGATTAATAATTGTGTAATAAATTTGGAGTATGCGTATTTGGTTATAGCGCTCCGTTTTAAGGAATTCTTAGATTAGCTGAAAGAAGGTAGTGTCGTATGGTATAATGCCCATAGAGGGCACATTGTCGTTCACAGACCAATGCTAGATTAGTCTGTGAACGACAATGTGCCTGTTTTTGAGGTTCGTAAGAGCCATGTTATTATCTGAAGAATGCATGTTCTAACATCGATGTAAGCAGGAATATTCCTGTGTTACGTTGTCCTTGACCTGCTAGCGACTTGCCAGTTGGAAATTGCATCGTACATTGTATTTTGAAAACTGTTTGCTACCATCTTGACAATTGTAATTGTCCAATGTGGTTTCCATCATGCATAATTTAAATTTGTCTGCTTGGATGGAATAGTGTCCATTTGGGAAGTTCTGAAGGACAATTTCATAGTACATGATAATTAATTAGCAGCATGAAGTAATGGTATTGCACAGTACTGTATAGTTAAATCGATTATGTGATGGTGTTCCAAACTTTTGCTTTCGGGAGTGGGTTCTCTTAAGGCCATGTTCGGTCTCTGTAACATTGATCAATTACCATTGAGTTAGTTGTAAGAAGACAGGGTCGGCTGACAAAGACCGAGTCAAAAATATATTTTGCGCAGTTGCACTAAGGTTTATTGAGAGACGCGTTATCCTGGTGGAAACGCAAACTCAACCCTGAGTTTTTCGGGTAAACAGGAATGGTCCTGTGATACATTTGTATTCTTGTTAGAGACCTGTGTTTAGAGAAGTCTTTTCTGCAGCGATTTCCGAGGATTATTATGAGAGTTTGAACCCGAATAACTTGTTGAAACATTTTCATGTTGGATTCAGTTTGGTTAATATGCGCTCGTTGTTGACATTGAGTTTACTTATAAGCAATCAGTGATTCCCAGAAAAGCGTATTTAAGAATGTGAATGATGGATTAAAAGAAACAAGCCCATTGATTCTGAGTTTTATCTTAATCGTGTTTGGGAATCCTTAATTGAATTGGTGGTTGATTGTAGGGGCGAAATCAATTTTGATTAGACCACATAGGTTTGAGCTTGGTGCCACTCGGGGGCGAGTGATCTTTTGAATGCGGGGTTAATGTAATAAATTTGGAGTATGCACATTTGGGTATAGCGCCCCTTTTTAAGGAATCCTTAGATTTTTGTGCTTATTTGTTTGATTATTGGAACTCGGTCCAGTGGAAATATTGCTTAACCCAAAATAATTAGCCAGTTACCAGGAGCAAACGTCACGGAGTGAAGTGTTAGTGAGTTTCCATGATGCCATGGTTAACTTTTGGTGAATTAAGGTCAGAGCCGTATGACTGTCCATGTCGTTCCATAGTCCCTATTAAAATATAGCGGTGAACATTGGTTGTGTGACTGTAGGTGCAGTATTTATGGTTGGAAACTGGTAAATTACTCAACTGAATAAACAAGAAGGGATTGTTCCGTCGTCGGCAGATACTGTTTATGTCGAAATGGTGGCAAATGTGATGCAAATTTTACAGGCGAAATGTGGCTCGAAACCATGATTTGACTGGCCTAAGGTGGCGTATTAAAAATAGTTCCCTGTGCTAGGGGATAGTTGTATAGTTTTACGACGTAAACTGCTGACGGTACGGAAAGCTGATGAAGAGAAACCATGCAGATAGGCGGCTGAAAGATAATTGGAAAGTTGAGAGATATGTGGTCTTGTATTGATTAGAGTAAAATTTGTTATAGAATGGACACGCTGGACTTTCTAATTTACAACAGAAGTCTTACGAAAGTCTTTGGACTATGGGAGACTTATGACTTTTAGCGGAATCGCGCCAGGGTTTGACACCGCTCGGTAAAGCAAATACCCCTGGTATGTAACGATAGTTAGACATATGCTTCAAGTCACTCTGTTTTTTGTTTAGAAACACGTGCTATAGAATTTAACATTATCAATTTTAAACTTTTGAATATTAGGAAAGAAGAGAGCATGTGCATAAAATTTGTTCAAAATCCAAGAAGTCACTGCCCCTCGGGAAATCTAAGATAATAAATACATTGCTATAAAATTGAAACTTACTTTATATCCACATTGTGGATTATATCTAGTGTAGATAAATGCTGATCATATTCGCTTTAAAATGATTTCCCCATTAAACGATAAAAGTGTATACAATAGATGTTGGAGCTGTTAGCAGTATTGGTCGCTTTATATAATTAGCAGATGCATTTGTCACGACGTTTCATACATAAATCATACATTTTGTTTCTCGAAATCAATTCCCATAATAATTTCAAAATTTCATATTATGATGGTGTTATTAACATTTTGCTTTTTCCATTTAAGAACTTTCTTTTCGTTCTTCTATTTGTAAAGGGTGTGCCTTTTATTCTGTATATATATATATATATATATATATATATATATATATATATATATATCTGTGCGTGTGTGTGTATGTGTGTAGCTGTGTATATGGGTTAGATGATACAATTAGCTAATTGTGTCGTTTTCAATACAAAAATAGGTATAATTACCATCTTCTTCTTCTTCTTGCGCAGTGTTCCGTGATGCTGCCATGGTCTATCAAAATCACTTCAGACTAGATTCGTAAATAAAGAATGTATTCTAGAAAAATGACTGCAGTTACGAATATGAACATTAAAAACTGAAATGGCACTTCAGTTGTACATGATTGCAGTTTCGAATATGAATATTAAAATTTGAAATGGCACTTTTATTTTATGTGATGTTTTCGTTGAAACTTATAATTCTTTGAATGTAAATGCCTATACTTTGGCATGTCCTTACCAACTACGACTAATATTGTCAGCAATTAAAACAAATCCATGTATTCATCCGGCTATTCATACTCATACAGACATGAAATATAGACCTACACAGACAATTTTAAGTACGCTATGAGAGACAGAACGATATGGATACATTTGTTATTCCTTGCTAAGTCTTTTTATTGGTTGGGTCGGCCTGATGTCACAAGCTTAGCGACCTACTTTCCGCCATTTTGCGGAGGTGAAAACAATTGCTTAGTAACAGTACGGTAGCGTTAGTTATGTTCGACATTGCAGACTGTTTTAGTTTACCTATATTTTGTTTATTATTTCTGTTTTCTCTTCAGAAGTGCTGCATAGTCTTCTGTACAAGCAGGATATAAAACCTAGAATGTGTGTCTGTCGAATATTGTTATAGACGTAATATACTTTAGGTTGATAAGGGTGGCAGTGGTGTGTACGTGTCACGTACATGTGTACACGACAACATACGCCAATTAGTGTCAAGAGAGTTTGAAGGCTGTGTTTGTTATATAGTTTGTATATTGTACACTTTTCATTTATAAAATGACGAATATAAATGCAAGGATCATAAGATCTGTTGGCAATTCTTGCAATGTCTTACGGTTACAAAGAGACAGTGGATAGCGATGCTAATGCACGACATTTACATAAATTTAAAGTTGTGGAAATTAATGATTGTCCTTATAAATTTCCAGCAGATATTTGGGTAAATAACCCAGAAAAATGGCCTGAAGTGACATGGCTTGATGTTTGCTACCATCTTACAGATACACCTGGTAATTTTTTTTTAAACAAAATATTTTGTTGAAGTAATTGTACACTTTTCTTAAACGTATTTTTCTTTAACTAAAATATATCAAAATCTGAAATTTTCAGTCAGTATTATCTGTGATCCTAATTATTTTTTAAAGTTCTCATTAAATTTATATTTTTCCATTATTATTATTCTTTAATTGTCCTAATAAACCTTGATAAATAAGCACTAAAGGTTGTGTATTTTTCAACCTATGTGCATTTATCCACACTGCGTTTATAATAATTTTGTTTTTGCATTTGATGGTTTGTGCACCCACCAACACTGCAATTCTTAGGCATATCTTAAAATGTTGCATATCTGTCTCCCACATGTTACTGAAGTCACTAAAATAGCGGTTGTTTTCACCTCGGCGGTCGTAACTATACACTGAAAATGGCTGGATGTGAAACAGTGCCCTGATTCCCGACACAGCCTATATTGCCATATTAAGATTTTGCAAATATTACGTTCCAATCTCTGCTTCATAATTCTTGGCCCTTTTCGGCTTATGTCAACAACCTTCAGCATTTGACCCATTATTCATGTCAGGTTCTAAAAGAGCATTGCCACACCAGTTAATCTCGATCCTGTGTGATAACAACATTGATGTACCTTCTCGATCTGTTAGTATATGATGAAATGCGGGTTTTCTGCTGATACGTCGTTATAGACTATGTCCTAGTGCTATCAGGTACCCTCCCCTACTCTGAATTTAGTATCTCCTTTATATGAGTATATCATGTTATTAAATATATGTTGCACACGTGTTATAAAATAGATTTTATACTGACTGGAGGAAACAATTACGTAATACATTTTGTATAACATTATTTAGTTTAATAACTTCTTAGTACAGTTGAAATTTCAAACCCGGCCTTTTTTGTTTTTTATCAATCTACCCTCTGCAGATTATGTCCTTATCTTGATCTATTACAGAGGTTCTGATGTTAGTTTAACATACATTGGCTATCAATAAATTAGCTAAAGATTTGTGAATAAACATAATAGATTCAGCTACCTCGTTATTTCTGGACAATTCGTAACGTGTCGTTTGCGGTCATCATCCTCTCCAAACACACAAAGGCATGAACAAATATATCTTCAACACCTAAAGAAACTTCCTTGCGAATTAAATTGAATATAGCTTCCTTGTAGACGTAAGATGCTTCACCCTGGGCAGGCATGCATCTAGGATAGCAGCTACCGATAAAATGATCACTATATGCGGATTTTCTTGTCCCACATGTTGACCTGTCTAATGTATAGCTCGAAATAGGAATATAAATACAGGGGTGATAAATTTCAAGTATTATGTGTTAATATATAATTTAAAGATTTTGTTGTGGCCTTGCGAGGTAACTAAGAAAAATAATGAATAGAGTGGAGATCTGAATCTTTAACTACGACCTAATTATATTATTTTAATTATTTAAATTGAATTAATTATCAAACACTTCATCTGCATGTATGTATGTATGTATATGTGTATATGTATGTATATAAGTATGTATGTATGTACGTACGTACGTATGTATGTATGAATGTATGTATGTATGTATGTATGTACGTACGTACATGTCTGTATGTATGTATGTATGTATCTATGTATGTGTGTATGTATGTATGTACTTATGTATGTATGTATGTATGTATGTATGTATGTATGTATGTGTTCTACAATAAATATAATTTGCTTGCAGAAGGCACACTCTTCTCCCTTACCCCACACCTTTCTCTCTTGACACAGCTTTTATCATGTGAAATGAATACCCAAATGTCATTCTCAGTATATCATGATAAGCATTGCTAGATTGGTGAATTCGCATCACCTTTAGTGCAATAGTAAATTTTGACTAAAAGCATCACATAAAAATAATTGTAATCTAATTTGATATTTAAAGGTATTAATGTTCTGACGGAAGACCTAGATTATCCATCGTATCCCAGCTTGGAGTGGCTCTGAATCAGGGATAGTAAGCTTGACAATGCGAACGCTTTGGTGTGTGTGTAGTAGTATAGGTGTTTTGAAGTTCCTCTCTCAGAGACCCCCTACCCCTCCAAAACGTTATACGTTAAAATTTTTGTCAGCAGCCTTTTTTAGCTCAAAATGATGACTTTCATATTTCTGACAAAATTTGTTTTGGGGGTAGGGGGTCTCTGAGATAGGAACAACTCAAATACCTATACTACTATTACAGTCCCTATACTTATTATTTTTATAGTTTTAGACAAAATTTCATATTAAACAAATGAAATATTATATATAATGTCCTTCTGTCATTCAATCCAACATGTTGAATTTGATCTGACAAACAAATTTTGTAAGAGATTTAATTCAATTAGAACAGCCTCAAGTTATACTGGAATAAAAACTAAAATAATAAGCGATTGTATTAAAAAAGTTGGATATCATATATCACCAAAATATGGGTCAGTATGGCTATTCGCGACTGAAAATGATATGAGAATAGCGGGTTGGACAGATGATGTGATGACATTTATTGACAATATGGTTGATATTTTATTTGATAATGATATTAGTAAAGCTATAAATATTTGTTTAAAACAATAAAAATAATAGTCCTTAAGGACTGTTTGAAGATGATCATATACATATGATTATGATTATGATTATATACATATGATTATATTTTAATTACGGACAGCAGTTTAACCCCATGAGACCCTCTAGGTTGCCAAACAACATCCTAGCAGGATCAGAGGTTACATATAAACTTAATTCTAAGAACTTATCCTAGGACAGCAAAGTTACATATAAACTTAATTCTAAGAACTTATCCTAGGACGGCACAAACATAAACTAATCCTAACTTATCTAGCGGGGGCCTTATCTACGTCAACAAATTTCGTACACTCTCCCACTATGGCAACACCTGGGAGTGCAAAAGTGCACCCACCACGTGTTTACATGGTGGGAGAGTGTATTTTGTTTGTTGAATATCGAGGATTCCTCCGGACCTCCAATCTTTCTTAAAATACCAAGGGGCAAATCCAGAGCCCTACCCAACGATTTCGTCCGTGAAGGGAACCGAACTCAGGGCGTCAGTATCAGAATCCAGCATTCTCACACTGAGCTATGAAATTCAGTTATATGTATATGTTAAAAAAGTTATTATATAGTCAACAAACAGCATTACATTTTCTGATTTTGAAAACACGTAATTTTACATTATATTATCTAATTCTGAAAATATTATTATAAATAAATCGAGAAAAAACATGATTTTTGATTTTATATTGTACAGAAAAAACGAAATCCTAATGTTTGCCTGAATTGCGACCATACAATTATCTTTGACAGAAAATCGACCGTTGCTAAGGATACTGGCTGAATGACGGCATTACTGCGGAAAAATAATCAATATTCTGTATGATATGCAGTTGGACTAATATAGTAATTATGTTATTTACGTAAGAAGAATTGTTAGTTATTTCGGTAAATACAGAAATGATATCAGGATTTGTAGGTCTTAAAATACTATCAGATTTACAAATCTATTGTATTTCATTAGCAAAAAAAAAATACGAAACAGTATATATGCTATGTTTGATTGGACCAGTATTATCTCCCTTTTAAAAACAGATATGGTACACAGAGTTATATTTCTTGACCAACACACAATGTCTCGACGTTTGCTATTACGTAAAATATGCTATCGTGAGAATTTATAACGAGAATTTAATTCTACCAGATACTTTACGACGACATTAAAATAGTTCTTTCATCGCCATCTTACTGAGAAGATACTTACTACCTTTTGCAAAACCTTCGACCTATCTAGGTCTATATTAATTTTTGTATACTGGTACTGGCTTATCGGATTATGAAAATTGTTATATTTTAATGCAAGCTCATCTAGTAAACTTTCGAGATAACTAAAGTATTTGTTGTCATCTGATTTGATAAGGGAGAGTTTGATTCTGTCAAATTTACTAAAACAAATACCTTAAATTTCATCGTTAAATTCAAATCATAATTGCTGGTTATTAACCATTATTTTTTTGATCTTGCTATTAACTCCATCTGCTAATGTTAAATTTTCAAACATTATTTCTAATGTTTAGACAAAATTACTTGTATAATGTCCAAGCGCTAGTGAGTTAATTCAGTCACTGCAATATCTTTTATCATCAAAATTACTTAGTCCCCGTTTTATGATCGTATCAGTTTCAAGTTTATGATGATTTGTTCTGATAACATTTGTTTTGATAAAACTGATGCTATTGTTTAGCGCTGCTTTAAAATCGTCAAAATTCATCATCTTTTTCACATATCCTCGAGGAATACCTTTTGCTTTTTTTGTAAGTTTATTGTCATCTAATATGACAGCATACATTTTGCTCTTTAGTCCAACAAATTCCCTAACTGGCATAAACATAAATTCATCTTTCATTTTTCCAATAACTTTCTTATTCGAATTATCTTGAAATCCACTACATGCTGGATAATCTGATAAATCGAACAGATTTTTATTATTGTAAATATCCATATAGACATCTTCACATTTTATATTATAAACTAGCGAATCTGTATTAGTAAATAGCAACTCTGAATCTGGCCACTGCTTTTTGGTAAAATTATAGTGAAAATCGTACATAAACCACTTCGATATATCAAGAACAGCTGCACCAACATAAATAGGTTTATTTAACTTTAAATTTGTCTTTCGTCGTTGTATTGCAACACGATTTTCTATAAATATTTTCATACTAACAAAACCATCATCATTAACTAATTTATTTCTGCGACTTATATCATTAACAATTTCTATTGAGACTCGCTTGCGAATATTTTCCATCGTCTTACGGAACACCGAGTTGTTCATCAACTTGGAAAAGTTTTTCTCAAATTCGGTCTTAGCCACAGCACGACGTTTCGTATTTAGATCAATATAATTTGCCATCCACTTCGACTGATTAAACTTTAGCACGCGATGGACCTTTCTCAGAATTAGTCCAGCATCTACTGCTTGTTTTAAATTTTTGTAATGCATAACATAATTTCTTTTATCTAACAAATTTGGAACTAACATATTAACAATCGAATTTTTTGCTGTTGTCGTTGATCGTTGTTCAGGCGATAATAAACTATAATTAATCATCATTGACTCTGCGCAAAACGGATAATCGTTATGTAGATCATGTAGCGAACTAGGATAATCTAGATTAACTTCAACAAAATATGAAATATCGGAAAAATCGATATTAATTTTTCTAGGTAAATCGTTTTCAGTTTCTTTAAGAAATTGATCTGGAGTTATCCAATGAAATCCACTACACGGCATTGGTTCTGACATCGCATAACCATACAAATTATTGGTGTCCAGATAAATGATGTAACTCGACGGGAGATTTTTATCATAATTTTTTAAGTACTTGTTATTAGCAGCTGCATATTTCTTTGTTATAACGCTAATTCCGCCTATGATACCTTTTTCAATAAAGTTAAACATATCGACATCTGTTAAGAGATCTAGTTCTATTTTACTCGGTTTTAGTAGAGCGTCCCAAGACAATCCAGGTGAGGAATAATACCAACAGGGGTCTAATCCATAATTGCTGTAGCTTACTTGACGAAAACTCTCAAAAACATCTGCTAGTAATAAAACATCTGTTTTCAAATATAGATCATGATAATCACCAAATGTTTTACAACTAAATTTATTCCAAATATCTTGTGCTTATTTGTATTCGTCATCTGTGATATTTTCGTTTTTGAGTTGCAAGTAAAATTTATCTTTGCCGGGCAGAGAAGTTTCATTAAATCTGCTCCAATCGTCGAGATACTCGTAAGGAAATATACCTTTTTTTGTCAGATCGATATAGTTTTCACCGAAGCAACTTCGCAGATTATTAAAACTACTGCAACCTTTAACAAGCTCATCTAATGATGCTGCCATAAATTGCAGACTGTCAATAAAACGTAATTTACCAAGCGTCAACGACATATACTTTTCAAAATTATTCGGAATACATTTTATTACGTTATTTAATTTTAGTTTAGCTTTAATATTTTCATCACCAAAGCTTCTACAATCGTAGCCACGAAAGTTATGTAAAACTACGGGAATAAAATCTGGAGCATGAATATTTAAATTACAACTGTTATGAGCTGCTCCACGATATTGGCCGGTCAAATGACAATGATCTCGCACCTTATCACGGGCTCCGTTAGAGTGTACCAGCAACTTTTCACAAATATGACAATTAACTGCCTCATCAAAATCGAGTTGTTGTTTAAACGTTATTTTCATCGGAGCTGTTTTAAATAATCTGTTAGAAATTTTATTAACTTCGTCTATTAAATTTTTTAATAGCCATACGGCAGGATTTTCACCTCTACATAACTTTATCGGAGTCGAAAATTTATCGTTAGCGCAACAAACTACTTTGTAAGCTACTCCGCAAGGAATATGCTGTTTTATTGTTCTAGTACTGGATTTATTCGGATTATTTTCTGCTCCAACCACAGGAATGAGTAGACACTCGAAATCAGCGTAAATAACAAAAGGAATATTTAGTTCATGGTTATAATTTTTAAATTTTAATATTTTTTCTTTTTCGCTAGGCATACTTATTCTTTGAACATTGACACAGTATTTGAGATGCTTCTGCAGTCTTTCATCGCTAGAAAAAGCGTGCAAACATCTATAGCAGAAATATTTTTTTATTTTTATTTTTACTGTACTGTTTGCCAACTAGGCCGTTAAAGTTTTTTATCCAACAATAATGTCCCCGATAAAATAATACATTTATTGTATTTTGTGCAGTATTTTCTGAGATATATCTGGGGTAAACGTTTTCTCGCTCATCTAGTCCGAAAACATTTACTGAGATACTATTTTGTTTTTCAAACTTTGGTATATAATTTTCTGCTACTGGAAAAGTTATTCCTAAAAAATTTAGTTTGTCCTTGTACGGAAAATACTTGTTAATGCGATCAGTATTTGTTTCTTTTGGAAACATCGCAGAAAGAATAGACCATTGAAAACATTTGTCATCATCGTTTTTGACATTAATACAGCATTTTTTGTTTTTAATTTTTTGAGGGAGATCGACGTAGCCAGCTTCATTAGCGCCGCTGCCGTGAAATACGTTATATTTTGCTGTGTGAAATAAAACTTCTTTTGTCATTTCAAATTTCCAACCTGATCCTGATGAAGTAAATTCTTCAAATTTTTTATTTATTTCTTGATGTATTTCATCGGCGACCATGGCAATGTTTGTTCCAGTCAATATTTTTCTCGATTTTGCTGTTAAATATGGTTCTGAAATTTCGCTGTCAAAACTTTTTGTTTCAAAAACTATATCAAGTATATTTTCAACTGCGTGTAACTTTGATAAAATCGTATGATATTGGACTATAAGTTTAATACTTTTATGAGCCGCAAGTTCTTGAGCAATAACTGGTTGTAAAAGATGAAATAAATTTGTGGAGCTAAAATTTGCTAAAATGTTTTGATCATCAAGTTTGTAACTGTTATCGTAACCAGAGAATGCTGACGAATTTTTTTCTGATTTGATAATGTTCTTTTTAGTAATATCTCGCAATTTTAACATTATATATATAATAATATTTTATATTTAATTGAATTTTTTAAGATTCCTAATTAGAGATATGAAAAACCTTATAGTATAATGACAGAAATTTTGAGATATATCAGAATGACAGCGGAAGAGCTAGAATTTTATCATGTACATCCGAAATACAACTTATATGAAGCAAATATGTTAGGTTCTGTTATTAATATAGAATCTAAAAAATCTGTTGGTACATCATCAACACCAGCTGGCATGTTAATTTCAGTAAAAGGCGATAATGCAGAAAGGACTAAAATGTTTAGAAAAGATTTTATTTATACATTGTTTTGCGGTGATATTCCAGAAGGACAACGAGTATACAGAGCAAATGGCGCAGTTGCTGATAATAATATTGAAAATTTATCATTACAAAATGAATTTCAACCTCATCCAGTATTTGATTTATATGAGGCAAATGACAAGGGAATTATTAGACATATAAGAACAAAAAAAGTTATTGGAAGTTTAAAAAGAAGTGGATATCTTGGTGTTAATGTACGTGGAACAGAAACTAATTTTGTTCATTATCAATATCATCGTTTTGTGTTTGAAACTTTTAACGGACTAATACCTAATGGTTTAGTTGTTGATCATAAAATGGTATTAAAACAGATAACCATTTGGAAAACCTAGATTTAGTTACGCCAAAAGAAAACACAAGACGTGGAGCCGGTTTGATGGTTCTAATTTTAAAAAATCCAGCCAGGCAAATAATTTCAATAAATCTCGAAACTGGAGCAGAAATAAAATTTGGATCAATAGCATCTGCGGGAAAATATCATAAAATTGATCCACGTGCAATAAAATTTGTAGCTGATAATGTAACAAGATCAGCAACGTCAATGTTGACATTTGATAGATTTAGTTTTAAATACCATAACTAATGATATTTTCTATATCATTTCGAGTGAGACAATTATGATTAAATTCCATTACATCGTCGCGATTAAATCGTAATGTCATCATTTTATTTGTATCGAGTTTTATTTTGTCTGCTGCTGTTAATAAAAATTTGTCAGAATCGCCTAATGTTATCATAACATCAACAAAATAAAAACTATGTCCCAATAAACAAGTTCGAATTGCCTCAGCTAATTCTTTGTGATTTCATATATTAACTTTTTGATGATATCTTATTTCTCCGAACATCTTATTATTTATTAATTAGACTAAAGATTATTATAATAATGAACTTAATTGAGAGACTGGCTAAACTAAATTCGGGAGATTTTGTTTCAGTTTCAAATTTTACATCAGAAAATATTACTAATGACAGATTTGCTGATTATACTGAAAAAGATATTTTGCATAACTATGACGACGACGAAGATGATGTTGTTGTTAGTAAAAAATATCTAAGCAGACCAACAACTGGACGATATGATGTTAAATACCATATTGCTAAAAAAATAATAAAATTTAATTTTACTGTTGCCGAGCATCAAATATTTTGGCAACTTATAAAGCCCTGTTTAAACGTAAAAATATCTGGAAAACAAAGAAATATAAAATAGGGTTTTATTTTTGTTAAAATATTTAATTTAATGCCAATGGACGGTGCAAGAAAATTACATTTAATTTCTTTATGTAAACCAGTAAAATGTAAGTCAGTATTAATAAAATACGAAGAAATTTATAATAATATTATTCAGTCGATGAGATCGACTTAGTTGGCACCCAACTATTAAATTTATCGCCATATACACGCCATTTGACTAAACTTTTGTTGCCGCGCTTTTTAATAACTTTTTCAATAACAAATATATCTTGTTCTGTTTTCTGAAGTTCTTGCTCGTAAAAACTGCCAGTTATAGGCTCACCTAATAAATCTTTTAACGAGTATGTAACTGGTATTGTTAAAGTACTTTATCAACAACAAATACTTCTTCACTCCAGTTATGAGTATACCCTTTCTCAAATGTTTTTTTCGTCAAAGAAATTCTAACTTTATCACCAACTTTAAATTTGTGTCGTCGGTACATGTTTTCGTTTGCTAATATTGGATTTGCAATCGCGTCGTTTGGCGACATTTTACTTTTGCCTAGCGAAATGGATCTGTGTTTCGTGTTATTATACTCGTCAACAATGTTTTGTAAATTGTCAATATATTTACTCGTATTTTTAGCTGTCAAATATTTGTGGATTTTTTTCGTTGAGCGTGAGATTAAATCGCTCGACGATGACACTCTTTCCCTCATTTCCTGTAACATATTTTTTTATGTTATTTTGCTCTAAAAGCTGTTCAAATTTTTTAATTAAAAAATTCCGCTCCGTGATCAGTCCAGATTCTATTTGGTTTTCTTTCTGTAGTTGTTATTATTTGTTTTAGCGCATCAGTCATCGATGTCCCTGTTTTATCCGAAACGGGTATACTAAACGCGTATTTGCTATAAACATCTACAACATTAAAAAGATATCTCTTTCGAGCTCCATCAGCGCCAACGTTAAACTGGGCTAGATTTGAAACATCAACTAAGTCTATCGCCCAGATGTCATCAACGGCATTTGCGACAACTTTACGTCGCGGAAACTATTCTTTTTAGTTCTGTGTAACTGAAACGCTAGCGTCTCCAAGGCAAGATCATCATATAATTCTTTTTAACCGAGTAAGTCTCTACCGAGACCAAGTTTATATTTTGCTCCAATAAAACCCTGGACCAACCTTCGGTCAACACGTTCTCGCATATTTACAGGTTTCATATCACGAAGTTCGTCTAACATTACTTTATCGCAGCTATGTTTATTTTCTTCGCTTTCTGGAAGATCAATATCTCTGTAGCATATATCATGGTGCATTGCTATTGCGTCAACTTGATCGTAAAGCTCTTGTCCTGGCAGCGGATTATCGTTTTCGTCAAGTTGTTTATCAAGAGGATTATAAGGTCCAGTTTTTTTATGGCCTGGCAATGTCCAACCGCCTTTTGGTTTCGCCAATTTTCCAATAAATTTTTGTATATCTATACCTGTTCCAATTATTTCTCTGTTTTTGCATTTCTGACAATATGTAACAATTTTATTTTGCTCGAGACACAAATCTCTATTGCAATCACAGTCGCATGTCATTATTTATTTAGTCGTCTACTAAAATAATATTGTCAGGGTAACCCGCTCAGGACAACTTTGTTTTTGGTAAAAACATACTTTTTTTCTTCCACAGATTGCACAAATACTTTTCAGCATTATTCTATTATTTTATTGTTTTTTCTGTTTTTTTATCTTAATTTTCTGTTTTAGTTTTACACTTGAGACAATATGTTGACATTGTATATCAGTGAGTTCAGACAAAATTTAATGCAATCTCATCATTAGCGTGAGAAGGTTGTTTGTCAAATTGCAAAATAAACTTTAAAAAATCTGGATTTTCGGTCATCTGTTTAATGAACATTACGCAATAATATCCACAAGCGGAAGTTCCAACTGGTTGAATTTGATTAGACGAATAATTTATTATTTTCGTAAGAGACTTTGTCTCTGGAGTCTTCGTATCTTGCATTCTGCTCATATATTTTTTTACTGCGTCACTTGGTGGAATTCCGAACGAGTCAAAATAATTGTTATCATAAACAGCTACCCAATGTGAGCCAGATCCGTCATTAAAATCTTGTATATTTATAACACACGAACCTGGCGTTGGTGTAATCGTAGTAAGTTCATCTTTAGAATAAACTCCACTAAAAGTTTTTACTTTTTTTTGTTTGTCAAGTATATCAAATTTACTTAACGCAGACTTTATCTCCTTGTTCCTGGCAACATTAGTCCTCGTCCTACTCCTAACAGATTTGGCAATAGACTTCCCGCCAATCCTGCTAGTAACGGGGCTATTGGAATAAATCCCCCTTTTCGCCTCTGTCGTGTCTTTTTTTTCGTCGTTGTCTTTCTTTTAGGCATTATATTTATCAATCACATAAAATTGTTACCATCGATATTCATGCGAAAGTTTTCTTTATACCACTACATTCAACTGCCTTTTTCGTTGCGCCAGATACTGCTCCAGACGCTGCTGATATTCCTATTGTACTAACACTGGCAAAATTTTAGGTATTAACGTTCTGGCTATTACAGATAATGCCGGACCAAAGAAGCCGCCATGTTTTGCCATTGCAGTTATTTGTGCAGCACTTAAATTTAAAACAAAAGGTTTTTTGCGATCGTATTTATTTACTTGTTTTTTGGTTAACATTAATTTTGTTAAAGTACCTTTTGCGTTATGGTTGACCTTTAATTAAAACTGCCTCTGTTTTGCTGCTAATTTTTTAACTTGACCATCTGTCAAATATATTTCTTTTGCAATATATTTTGTCATCTTATATAACGATTACAGATTAAACTTGGACTGACATTTTACCTCCGACAGAGTCAACTGTAACAAATCTATCGCTTATTACTAACGCATACACGTTTAACTGCTCTGCTGGAGCTGGAGCTGCTCCTAGTGTCCAAGTAATTTCAATATCAGCTGTGCTGTCTACAGCTCGCTCGCTATGTTTACTAACATCAAAATAAAATATCGGATAAAGTGTACGAAATTCCTCTACTGATATCTGAGATCCATCTCCAACATCTTGATATTTTTGCAGTGCGTCGAGCAAATACATGTACGGTCTAGTAATGTTTTTATTCTCATCATCTGCAAAATTGCATTCTATCGCCCGCTCCGGATATTGTTTTGAATTTATTCTAGCATATATTCGTCTAACATTAGCGTTATCAAATATCGCATTATTTTGTTGTTGGTCATTACGTCGAGCTTGTCTCTGAAATACAACAAATAATTGCCGTGGCTTTTGTTCACTTGATGTTGTTGTAACTCGCCATGTGTAGTCGGTGGTATTCGGAACTGCTGTTTGATATATTCTATGTTGCTGAAAATAAATTTTGTTTGTGTGTTTTTGCTGCATATAATTTAATTCCGCCATTTTAGTGATAGACGGAGTTATTCTTGGCATCCATAGTGCAAGTTTGTTTATGACAAATTGTGCATTATTTCCACCAGATCTAAACAGGCAGTCGTTTTGATCTGATCGATCTAAAATAAGCGTATGTTTAACTCCACGAAATACCTTATTATAATCCCTGCAAAAGCCAAATATTGTACTTAACGGCAGCATCATTGTAATTTGACGTGATCCTGCTGCAAGTGCCTTTCTCCTAGTATAACCCTCATTGTAATGTACATTTCTTCTGTTATTAGCAGTTATGTTATTAAAATGAGCTAACATTTCAGTGCCGTTTGCTGCCCCACCTGGTTGTGCTACATTAAGATTATTACAAGCTACAATAAGAAAGGGTCTTGTAGTGTCTGCATTAGCGTTTGCAGCTGGTGCGTCTATACCAGCATTAATAATAAGAAGATCTCTTACAATTACAGCATTTGCATCGGCATTAGCTCCAGCAGCTACAATAGCTACTCCTCCTGAAATAAATTCAGCTGATGTAATAACACCTGCACCACCAGTTCCAGTATCTTTAAACCACATCATATTAGTTGCAGCTGATTTGGAGTAATCGTCGGAAAACGAAATAATATTTAATATTGTACTTGCAACTTGTAAGTGATTTGAAACATCTTCGACAGATCGATTGGCCATCTGATATTTAGCACTTCTAAATAAACACCAACCATCATTTAAAAGAGCTACTTCTCTTCCAACTGCAATTGCGGCAGGTGGAACAACTGATGTCATAATCTGGCCACGAACTTCCAACATTGCTTTATGAGGAAGTAAAAATACGTCCTCGTATCTAGTATTAAATGTTCTGGAGCCAGCCTTATTAGGTTCGTTAGAATTTTCATCAAGATATTCAACGTATTCGAATTCTGTTACTGCGTCGTCTGTGTCATACATTTCTGCTAAATCGAGATAATTTTTTACAGACATTTTTTTATTTATTAGGTTATACAAACTTATTTCGGTGTTGTTGCTTTAGATATTAATTTTTGTATAATTTGTTCTCCTCGTGGTGATAAAAGTTTTTTGTCGTTGTTATCATTGCTCGTTGAGTTTCTTTTGTTGGTGCGATTTCTGAAATAGCTTGTTTGATTGTCGGTATACCACGTTGTGGATCGCCTTTTATTTTATCAGCTATTTTTTGCCCCACGGCAGTTCCAGCGGCAGATGCAGCTCCAGTTGCAAAAGCTTTTGGTGCAACTTTGTGAGCTATTCCTGGAACATTTTCTATAATTTTAGCAAAAAAAAAAAAAAAAAATCCTCCTACTATTTTTCTTCGATA
>JAECUM010054180.1:0-15980 GCA_016617855.1 Megalonaias nervosa
AAGTTGCATTAGTATTAACGTTTAAAAGCAGATTGTACTTTTCTTACAATCTTTAAGTCTAAGAACAAGCGTCCTTCCGAATAAACAGAACATTTTACACCAAAAAAAATCATTTTTCAACACAATGTCCAATGCTTGTGATGTCACATTGTTTGATGCAGTACCGGTTAGAATGAAGTAGGCGGTCCATGTGTACATAACCTAACATGTCACTTTCACAACTAAACATTACATTATTGCAATATTCATTTGAAAGGTTTCCTGGATGCAGAAATTCCCATGTTACTGTAATATATTTGTGACAGCATATTTGCATTATTTGACTTGGAATAGCAGACTGCAGAATATTTAAACAAATTTCATTTTGAGTCGGAATTGCATCAGATATTTACCGCATAAATATGCAGTGATTGGAAAAACGTCTGTCACTTTGGAGACCGGTTAATGCCCACGTTCTTCTGTGAACAGAAGTGAGTTTATTTACTCCTGTAAGTTAATATTTAAACCACGCTTGTATATAGAGTGGATTCCATGCCTCAGGTTTACCGCCTCCCACCAACCCCAACTTACCCTTAGTTTTACTTGTTGTTGTTATTGCTCTTGTCTTGGGAATTTAGCCATTTTTCATGTTATGATATGTTATACATGACATAACAAGCCCCAGCGGTGGTAAATTGGCCATATTGAGACAGACAAGACCATTTCCCGCCCCCCCCCCCATTCCTTTTGTGAATCGAATCAAAAAATACGGCGGCCAAAATGTTCATTGACAAGAAAACATTCCAGAAGGCGGGTTAAAAAGTTTTCCAACGATCGCAGCGAATCAGTAAAGAGAATTCTGGACAACAATTTTCATGGGTTTATTTGGACCAATCAGAATCATATAAAGTGATATGTTCTTATGTTATAATATCAAAAATATGAAACTGCACACACCATAGGCAAAGTGTACCTACTATGTGATAAGAGAATATTGCGAACTATCCACTCGATCATAAGAAAAGCAATGGCTGATATTAGAATATAACCTTTTGATTATAGAGACTGGTCAGTTTGCAATTTAAGCAAGAAAAACCACAATAATAAATGAAATATTGAGTATTTTTCGATGAGTGGATCAAATGCATTTTCTACACATGTTTGAAGATAATTGCAGCAAGACTTTGTATGACCAGTGCCATATATACGTTAGAAATTTTATTGGGGGTTAGGGGTGACCCAGTCTAAATATAACATGATACTAGTCATACCAATTCTTGTAAATGACGTATACATTTCGCCGAATTGATAGGATTTCCACTGAGGTTATCATTGTCTGTTTGAGAATGTTCTCCTACAATTGGAATTTTTACATGGCCAAACCAATGAAGTTATGTGTTAGTCTAAGCTCAGTTATTAATTTCAATTTTAGGTGTTAACATAAATTCATATATTAATTTCAATTTGATGAATTATTTTAAAATAGAAGTTAGATGCCAAAACTAACATGTATGTTGTGCTTCCATAGCACAACCTTACTTTAAGAAACATAAATCGAATATAATGATTATATGAAAGCATATTTTAAAAATCCTGATAACCATCTGGCACATTCCCATCAATGATAAAGCTGATCTCACTAGCATCCAAGCCCTGGGACTCCTCTAATCCCCGGGTGTCACACAGTCTAAATGGGAGAGGCTTGCTGGAAGCGGCTGACCGCACTTGGTACACACGATACTAGAAATATGTTCAGAAAAAAGGAGAAAAAATATCAGATAGTCCACATGGTATGTTGCGAGCAGTTACGCGGTCTAAGAGTTGTATATCTTTACCACATTGTTATCTCCATAAAAAATGAAATGAAAAAGAAAGAAATTTTTTAATTCAAGCACAAAAATTAATATAGTTTTAGATCTTAATGTGTTTGGTGTTGTACGATGGTAGGCATGGAGCCTTTGATAATTTGTGACTTATGTGCACTTTAATTTTGTCATTTCTTACCTGATGCAGCCAGTCAAATGAGAGACTCATCTTGTTCCAACTAAATATGATGAAACTTTATATAGATGATTCTATCAACAAAATCATAGTCAAATGAATGAATTCCTGCGTAAATGTATCAGAAAATCCAGTATTTGAACTTCTAAGATTAATACTGATTTTTTGGCCATAGAAATATAGAAAAGACTCTGAAACAAGGTAACTTAACACATCAACATTAGTTAGATGAAATCTGATTTTGAGCAAATTGGTGTTATTAACGAAGTATTTTAACACAATGAACGACTTTCTCGTCAATAACCTACTCTATTCGACTTAAAACTTGTTTTAATTGAAATATAGAACTTAATGCAACAATATGCGTAACCTCTGACAGAACCGTTGGCATCTGTGATTTGTCATACAACAAGTTGCAATCATATGCTATTATTTTCATAGAAATGTAGATTAGTCTTTGAATCGTCGCCAATATATGCAAACTTGACGAGAGTAGATAACTCTGGAGCATTCTAGAACATTAAAAAATTATTGAATTAATACTATTAATTGCGCTAATAGAATGTGTCTTGCCCCATTCGTCTTCAATATGTGTTAATTTAATAAGCAACTATAAAACCACTTACAGTGCTTTATTCTAGCTCAACATTAGTATCAGGCTAATTTAAAATTTTCTTGTAAAATAGATGGATACAATAAAATGCTACAATTGTAATATTGAAAAATCATTGAACCCGTTCGATTAAAGAGAAATGCTCACCAGTGCAGGTGCCCAGACTTGAGTGCAGGAGCGGCAAAACAGAAAAATCGTTAAACTCAAGTTTATGTAAGCTGTAAGTCATTATTTTCAAACTAAAGTGAGCGAAGTATCTTAAATCAGAATATATACCGTTGAATGTGTTGTGTTACGTATCGGCTCGTTCAAAGTAACACAAAGAAAGAGTGAAGACAACAAGCTTTGTAAATTTTAACAAAGATAATTTATTTCCCTATAAAACACGGTGAAAAGATAAATATATGAAGCAAGACTTACGATTTACAAAGAAGATCCAAAAATATGACCTAAAATTGTGAAAACATAAGTCCTGTGAATAAACAGTTCTAATTTGATATAGTCTGAATCTCACTTCCGTTCCAAGATGGCGGATGATGACGTCAGACGAAGGCTAACACAAAATGTCCAGAATTTTCATTGTAAAGCACAATTTGTATTGTTCTGTTCCGATTTAGAAATAATTTCATCAAATGTCTTTGTCCAAAGCCAGTAGTGTTGTTCTCCAGGGAAAATAATTACTTAGAAAGTAGATGAAATACAGCTACCACCACTAACAACACACATGTTGTTCCTCGTACGAATGAACAAACACCTCTTTCCAGCACAGAAATACCTTTTCCTTAAGGTATTAGAAACTCTACAAGATGTTATGATGTGACTCTCAACTATGACTGACTACGACTATGACTACGACTAAACATTTCTTACAGGTAACTGAGCATTTAAAACAAGCTAATGCGTCATTACATGTACACACGCACGAAAGACACGTGTGATTTCGCAATCCATCTGGACATTACGAAAACCTGAACAAGCATTAGCCAATCATTTACATACCTACTGCTGAATGTTTACTTGCTACGTAAAACCCGTCATGCAAAAATCGTGCTTACACGAGTCACATTTACGTTTTAAATAAATACGATGTTTCTAACAAACTATTAGACCCATGCAAACATAATCATCATAATAATAATAACTACATTTAATGATATAAAAATGAAATAAAAATGAAACAAAGAATTAGAAGAATTTAAATTTTAACACATATATAATTTAACTACAGGGTCGTAACAGTTGTTACAAATTATTTAAAGCAATGTATGCAAATTTACTTAAATTATCAACATATTCTGTGCCACACATATATGGTTATATTTATATCGCTGATATAGGAAAGTAGCCACTAAGCATCATTGCCTCTACTAACGGGTGTGGCAACACGTTAATATAGTAAATGCGAATACTTTGGTCTCCAGGTTATAGTTTCAGGCTTAACCTCTGTTGTTCTCATGGTCTCAGTGGTCACTAGAGAATAAACGATGAGGTGAATCCGCCATTGGACTGGCGACACTAGTGACTTGGTGTTTCAATAGTACTGGGAAAATAAAAGAAACACGATGGAGATGTGTCCCTTGAATTGCTATATAACAAAAACAATCAAAAAGGCCAAGCACACGGTTATTAGCCTTGGAATATTGTCAAATTAATGCATAAGATCAAAGGTTAAATTGTTCAAGATTACAATAATTAAGAACAGATTTTTATACATATCTAAAAATGATTGTTAAAGCAAATTAACAGAAATAATTCCATTTGCACGCAACAAAATGACAATTATAGTAAATGAGAGCACCAATATGAAAAAAAAGGGAGAAAACAATTCCACCCTCGTCTTTAAGCTAGAAAAGAATTAATAAATGTGAGTGTGAGCAGGCAAAGATGGTTCGTTCCTTGACAAAATTAAACACGGCTTAATAAACATTGATAACTGCGCTAGCGAAAAATACTGCAACAGAAAAAGTTAATTTTTCTTATTTTGTCGCTAGTGGATTTGTTATCTTCAATTTTAGATTTAATTTCAAAGTTTCAGTAGTTACATCTCGTATAATTGAAGTAATGTAATAAGGAATGCATAAGAGTGAGATCCCTTAAGATGAATATGATTCGTTGAAACGTGCAGTATTGCACAAAGCCCCTCTCGTTCAGTAAGCTAGCACCTCGAATAGACTCACATCTCCATTGCATTTTATATTTTCATCTTATATGCTGCATCATCGTTAGTACCAATTTGTTTACCTGGCAAACTAATAGATTTATTTTACGGTATTTTCCATCTAATGTCAGAGCGCCATGCCGCGGATCAAGAGTAATAGATGTTCTACACGTGATATTCCAGGGAGGTAAAGGACAATGTCACGGAGAAAAACTAAGTTCTTATTCAGTTCTTAGAGCAAAAGAATTATGGAAAATTGGACGGCACACCATGCGATGTCCTCTGTAGGTTTTGCAAGTCAGAAAACTGAGTCTGGAGCATTAGGTCAGGTGAGCTAGCATCAGCAGCGACCATGCGAACAATTAGTGCTGTCAGTCTGCATAACGTCGACTCTTGTGAGCATAAGGATGTTCCACATAAAAATGTACATTTTGGAAGGTGGTCGTTGACATTTGCCCTAAGAGTGGCAGGATTTGTCTAACCTCATATTGCACATATCTTATGCGGGTTTAAGTGATTTCATGTATCTGCATAACTGGCTCATCAATAATACTTCGGGCATACCGCCACACATTGAGGACGAACAGGCAAAACTTACTTCTGAATGAGAACGGAACAAAAACTGTTACAGAGGTAGACAAGTCAGGAAAGAAATAGAGCAATCTGAAAGACGGGGTACTTTCAGAGCTATTCTTTAAGAACCCCTCAGTGGGTGATTATTCACTTAGAAGGAAACAGTTTAATTAATAAGAATAATCTTCTTTTAAGCATACCAACTGATCAGAATAATTCAGATATTTCTTCAGTCATGGCTTATTGCTTAGAAACATGGGCAGACATTCTTCTTCACTTCTTTTGGTATGGTGCAAATAATAGGACAGCATATCAAACCAAGAGGAAACGAATTAATAGAGTTCGTAGGGTTCCACCATGGAAATCATGTGGCAGGGTAATTCATCACGATGACACAACTTACGTGGAGATCAGTTTATTGGGACATGATGGAGCCCATCACTCAGATATTCGTAAAGAAACTTTTTATGTGTTACGGCATTCTATTGAGCTATTTCTAACAACAACTTGCAGAGTGAAATTACTATCATAACAGGGCTTGAGAATTAAAGTTCAGATCGTTATAGACAGATAGTTATGCCATTATACTGACATGCAGAGGCAGAATTTAGTGGCCAGTTTCTGGCAAATATATTCTTTTGGGGATTTTGCTATGTATATGTCTTATCTTATTTTATTATTTTAATGTTGCTATTGTTGTGTCTGGAACATGAGGTAAATTATAAGGTTGACTTGTATGATGTCTTGCCGTGAAATATCCTGGAAGATAGTAGTCATTAACTTGCCACGGAAGGCTTGTAATTGACTCTTGGAATTTGGTCTTTATGATATTATTAGTATTAAGCCTGCCACTGTTTTCCACCGAAAGCTGAGGTTACGGTTGTTCATTGTATATTACTAGTTTTGCTATTCATTACCGCTTAAGGCTTGCCATGGAAAGGTTTGGCAATGTTGTTTGCCCTGAACATTCGTACATAGCTCATGGTAAATTAGAATCTTGCTTGCTGATACGCAAGAAGCTTCTATTTAATATACAATTTAAAGTATCCGCTAGGGACCGGTTAGATGTTCTGCCTTGCTTATATATTGCTGCGTCCTTTTGAACCTCAATCAGTTCTTATTTATAAGCGAAACTTAGAGACATAATTTTTTACCGAACTTCATCCATAGTTCATGAACCAATTTTAAATGATTTATTATGCGAAGTTATATGTATATTTAATTTGTATCGTGTGACTGACCTTTGTCCACAACTGAGTGTAGGAGTTGGGCCTATATAATATTGTCTTTTTTATAAACAACATATTACATAGCTAATATTTATTTATGATTGTGGATTATATATTAAGATCATTATTATTTGTAGGTAAACATGTTCACTTGAGTTTGATTTCAGGACATTAGTATTCCCCTTGGGAATTCCTGGTGCGCCTGCTGTTTTATATATTCTTTATTAAATGTTTAGTAAGTGTTTCCTACTTAGAATGTTCTGGAAAGAAATTTGATGGGGAAAATGACCCTCATCCTGGTTCTGTTATTGTGCCTTAGTTTTATATAAGAGAGAAGTAAACAGAAATTCTTCCTTCCTCTCATAGCATCATTCCTTAGAGGATTCAATTTTAGTTGTGTTTAAGTTAATGTTTGAGAGAATTTTCTATTTAAATTATATTATTTATTGCTCTTTGACTATAGGACTAAATTACTATTTTGTAATTGTTATGAATTCATTTAGAGACATTTTAATTAAATCATTGTGATGCATCAAGACGGTTAGCATATCAGCACTATTCTAGGCAACTGATACATCAGCACTTTCTTTCAACATTGGAATTCAGTCCGAATCCCATTGGAATTCATTTATAACACTCTTTATCTTTGGACCTGTGATATAACTTTTCGGATTATTAGCGATTTAATTCACAATACTTTAAGTTCCTTTTGGGGAATAATTTTTTGTTTTTGAATTTTACAAAAGCTGGTTGGTTTTATCTCCTCTCTGTTACTTAATTTTAGATCATAGAGTCGGAACACATAATACCTGTCATTGGGTTCTTTTAAGCTTTTAAATTTGTCTTTTGCCATTGTGTAAGAGACGGCACAAGCCTAAGAATCGATTTGATCAACAAACCATCACATTCTTTCTTTTCTACAAACCTTACTTCATACTGACTTCTTGTTCGTCCTCTGCAAATTATCATCGTACTGTCATATTGATTCTCAGTCATTCGAATTTTGTTCTTTGTTAACTATAACTATATATTGACAGTGGTGTTTTATGAGAGTTTATTTTGAGTCGTTGAATTGCTTAAATTTGTTGCATCCAGCTCTATACTATCCACTTTAAAACCATGTCACTGGGTAACTAAACATACTAAGGAAATCTACCTTCACATTTTACAAGCAATCGAGAAAATTATTTCCATATAGCAAGAGCTATTATTGTCATGTGGATGATCAGTGGCTGTCAGACATTGTTCACATGTAAGCATATGGAAAAGACAACGGATAAAAATATTTTCTGGAAGTGTGATACTCATTTTGTCAAAATGCGCAGGACCTAAAAGATCAAAACAGGAAAAGGAGAAGACAAGTACAATACCTTTAGTAAATCTTTAAAAAAGAAAAATCCTGAAAAGACACAGTTTGAATTAAGATAGGAGTTTTGCAACTGGAAAGTAAAAGATATCTCGAAAATATGGAGAACAAAAACTGAATAGCTAGCTCAGACAAAAGCCATATGTATTGGAAAGGTCTACCAGAACACTAAAAGAGTAAAATGTGTAAATATTTCACTCAAAAATGAAACCAGAAGATATGTTGACATTTTACTACAGCTAATAAATCGTATTAACAACACACTTTACATGGAAATGATGCGATGGATCGTTTGCCAGGTTTGCAACTGGAAATTTAAAGACTTCTCGAAATATGAAAAAATGAATAGCTAGCTCAGACACAACCGAAATATTTTACCAGAACTCTAAAGACTATATGTGGAAATATTTCACTCCAAATTAAAACCACATTTTACTAAAGCTAATTGATGGTAATAATAACACTCATTAAATGGAAATGATACAACGGAATGTTTGCCAGTTATGAACCAGCTGAAAACAGTAAGCCACTGAAGAAATGGAGACACCATGGTACATAGAAGTATTAAGTAGCATTTGAGCATTAGAATTTTTAAATTAAACGTATATATATAGAACGTGAGATTAGATCATAACGGAGTTAAAATGGGCATTATATGTGAATTTGTGTTGACTACAAAACCAGAAGACGCAAAGAAAATGCATCCCAAACGTTGTAGGTAAACAGCAAAATAATACATATAAAAAACGCAATAAGGCGGCTACTGATATATATATATATATATATATATATATATATATATATATATACTTTATATATATATATATATATATATATATATATATATATATATATATATGTGTGTGTGTGTGTGTGTGTGTGTGTGTGTGTGTGTGTGTTCAGTTGCCAACTCCACCACCAAAACCAATTTCAGCTGTTGAAATCGATTTTCGATTTACTTTAAATGATGATTGCGCTTTATCAATGCCCAGTTATTTTCAACTGTAATAACTATAATAATATTTGCGATACATTTTTTAATCGAATACACATTTATTATAATCAAGCTCAATTGTTTATTCATATAAACCATAAAAACATTTTGATAACTACTCTTTAAGATTTAACAGTGATGAATCTACGAACAGATCCAAAGGTCAATGTAGGATGAGACTCTAGTAAAATCACCTAAACCGTATGGAGGTCAACCGCTTGTTGAGGAATTTACTACGTCGCTTAACATACAAGGGTGTTCTAGAATTAGTAAAATAAGAAAGCTTTTCAAAATATTAAAACTTTTATATGACGGTGAGATACCTTTACAAATTGAATATTTTAAAAAATGATGATAGTAACAACAGTGACTTAAATAAAGTCATCTTAATGTAAAATCAAAATATTGTATATTCTAGATATTCATATGATGTGACAAGGTCGTGTGTTGCATATGATCCGGTGATCATCAAATATTGTTTTGAGCTAGCTCGTTTATAAACATTTTCCACGACTGCTACCTGTAATGATCAGTGATCGACTGAAAGTTTTATTAAAAGTGTACCTTGGTAGTCAAACTGTGCTCTGCGCTTCCACTACAGGCCTGGCTGGTCACATATCCACGAAAAATAGAGCTAATGGTATTGAAGAAACTTGATTTGCCTGCCCCTACTGGTCCGACCAGAAGAATTTTAGCCTGTGATATATTCAGCTCCTCCAGGGGAACGAAATTATGTACCTCATCCTTCAATGTCTCTAGAAGCTGAGTGGACATGAAGAGATCCAAGTGAGGTTTGACATATTGCAAAATATGCGTTTTAGGTACATACATAATTGCATATCTCTTAATAAGAAATCTCAGAGCTTGGACAAACATACATCCATAAGGCGAAAGAATCTGCATCAATAATATACGAGAAAAGTTCCACAACAAGAGAAGAAAAAAATTGTCCAGAAAATGTTTCTTTTAAAAATGTGTTGCCACAGAGATTCATTGACATATTACACCACGTTATGCCATGTATATTTAAATTAATTACAAAACCTGTCGATGATGACCGCCGGAGACGTTATAAATTAAAAACCGTATTATGCATTGACGCAACATCATATATCTTAATTTCAGTTGCACGAATGTTGATATAGGTTGAACTAATTGCGACAATAAATCAACAAACAAATATATAATAAATAAATCAAGCTTCTATTTGGGTCCAATGTTAGACTATTTGGAAACAAACGTATCATCATCATCATCATCATCATCATCATTATCATCATCATCATTATTATTATTATTATTATTATTATTATTATTATTATTATTATTAATTACTAAATGATGTTTCTCGAACAGTGTCAAATCAGTTTAATATGAGACAAATCTGCAATATTTGCTTATCTCTGCTTCTCATTTACCAGACGTGTTGTTTCAAAATAAATAATATTTTTATGACATAAAGTCATATCATCGTACAGGCTGATGATGGGCTTGATCTAAATGTATATAAAAAATAAGTTCATGTACTGTGTTATAACAAGTTATAATTGCATAGTAAGAGCACGAAGTGCCTGCTGTATACAAAACAGCCAATATATTTACCCCTTGATTCCATTCAAGTGCTGATCTCCATGGTTCCACCAACTCTACATTTGGTCCATCTGTGAACCAGAATGCAACGAACAATTATACAGCTCGCCTCCACGAAGCTTTCAGTAATCTCCAGCAGTACAATAGTAAATAATAATTATTATGCAGAAAATAAATTCAAATTAAAATGATAATGACAACAAAATATTGATACAGTTTAAAAACTTAACTTTCAATTGGTACTATACACTAGTTGGCATTGTGCTAACGTACCGTTAAACCATATACACAACTACCGTGGCAAAACATGAAAGTCATAAAACAATAGAAAGGAAGAGTTTTCATTATCGATAAGAGTATCATTGTCGATAATGACGCCGTTACTTTAACGAGTTGATAAAAACAAGAGATTAATTTGTTAAATAATCATTGTTCATTACTACAAGGTGTTGTCACTCTCCCACACCTATAAGCCAAATTGTACAGGGCAAACGCCACAAGCTTTGAACGACCTTAGAGTGACAGAATTAAAAGTAGTTCGTACATCAGTTATTTACCTGTATTAGTCTATAGCTGAGGTCTCACAGGAAACGCATGCAATCCACTCATCCAATAGCTATAAACATTCACATGAACTAGAAACAATTAACCTGCTGAGAGTAATCAGTTATAATATATAACGTATTGCCATTAATATGACTAGTTTGCCACTGAGTGAACATATTTATTAATATTTCAAATGCACTTATTAGAAAGAGCCTTCTGTGTAGGCTATATCCTGGACAAAACCATGTGGTCGTGAATTAAACAATAATAATACACTTATATTAGCAAAGCATAAACTGTACATCACAGAGAGCTTCATTGGTTGTAATATTGTCGTACTTACATAAATGTATCCAATTATCAAGTTGCATGATTCTAACATAAACAGCAACCAATAAATGAACTTCAAACATGTGTCAGCAACGTAAATGTATCATAAAAAGGTGACTGAGACTTTCCTTGCAATAGCCGTGTGGTGCTTATTAGGATATATCCCTTCATCTAATTTTATGATTACAGAAATGGTAATATGTACATAGCATGCAACCGCTTCATTAGCTAAACCCAAAGACTTAAACAAAGCTAGTAAAAGACGAAATATTGATCAGGATGAGCTTTTCTTACAAGAGTGTGCTACTAACAGAAAGGCATATCATCAATTTCATTATTCTGGCATTACCAGTTCGAAAGAAATGAACATCATGCAAATTTAAACCCAAATCAGTGTAGGGTAAAATATAGACCATAGTGACCTACTTCTGCAATGATGAAATAGTGCTCATTAACCTAGGATAGAGAAATGTGGAATACAGGTCATATTGACGTAGCGATAAAGCTGTATAAAATCATCCTGTTTATTAATTCTAGCATAATCAGTTAAAACAAAAATTAAACCAAAGTCAGCGGTGCGTGAACTATCAGTTACATTGACCTGATTTGCAATGGGGGTGATGTACTCAGCATCCCTCGTTAAATTTCAGGATTTCGGGCCCCGATTTCACTAAGATTCTTCACGTTTATCTTCATACTGTGATTTTACATTATATTACTTACAGTATTAATGTTTTTGTTAGGGGTAGATAGTATGAAAAGGATGCAAAATCACATTTTAGTTTTAAAATGTCATAGATGGAATCTTTTAAAAAAACATGAGGAAATCCTCACCATTTCTAAGAGTTAAGGCAAGATTCTTTAATGGAAAATTCAAACTTTTATTACGGTAATTCAATCTCTGATGAGTATCTGACGTTCTGCAAACAAAATCATTGCACTAATCACACAATAAGAAAGCTATTTGTTTAAAAATCTCTCAAGTTGAGAAGTTTAGTGAAAATAGAGCCTTGTATGCATATTAGATGCAAATAACCTATGTGGTCATGAGCTCAATGTAAACATTTAACGCAAGTCAGTAAAACCTGAAATTCAGATACTAATAAGAATGCATATAATTGTCTAGTTTGCTGATTCTATCATGAATAACGCTTGCGAATTAAGTACACGTTTTTTCTTTGTCCCATCTAGTCCCTGTCTTTCATTATGTTCTGCCACCATGCATCTATCTACAACTATCTATAAACCAAAGAACATTTTAAAGTGTAATTCTCCATTAATGCCTTCACTTTATTTATCGTTACTGTAAACGTTTTAGAGAATTGTAGTTCTTCAACCACATTCAAAGTGCTGTATAATGACATACTCATTAAAGCATTCTTTTGTGGTTTCAAAACTCCAATATTACCAGAAGGATCCCTCTTCTTCACATCTTACATTGAATGTTTCCAGTTGGATCACCGATTTGCTCTGGTGTTTTGATTTTTGTATTTGTTTGGGGTTCTTTTGAACGAGAATATTGGCAACAATGATTTTAAAACAAATGAACATACCTGATACCTTGTAAACTTCAAGTTCCGTGATCTGTATGTGGCCGTTGTTTATTTCGTGCGCTTGCACACCACAAGAGTCAAACGTATTGTTTATATTCATGCTCCCATTTAAAGCGAAATAATTGCCTGATTTATTGACGACAGCAGTGAAGGTGAGCAAGTCATTCCCACCGCCAAAGCATGGACCATATCCTCCAATATCGTAAATGGCATTAGTCCCGTCTTTAATGGGGAATTTTTTATGCTTTGATCGTCCGTTGTACCGTAGTCTGAACAAGAATGAATTGTAATCAGTTTGGAAATAACCACTACTTCTCCATGGGACACCTGTGTATCCGCCAAATACGGAACCGTCTTTGTTGTACAATACTGTAATAGTTGGTCCCTTATTATTGCAGAGTTGATGAAATTTTGCAGGACTGCATCCATCTCTGTTGATACTGTACATCAGCTCAAACGTTTTGGCCCCGTCTCCAATCCATTGTTCGAGCTGGATTTTCTCTTGCTTACTCAACTGATCGGCCATCTCTAGTCTATCTATCCTGTTTATAAAGAGTAATGTTCGACATTACAGTAACGATGTTAGAGGATATTCCTTTTTAGAAAGACGTTTCGGCAGCAGAAAGACTTGCATGTTGGAGAAAAGTGAACAAAATGACCTCAAGATGAACAACTATCTACTAGCTATGAAGAATCTTGTTTCCTCTAAAACCCTTTTAAGACGGTCCCGAAGAAAACTTGTCAAAAAGATTTCTCTAACTTATTTAGAGTAAACTTGAAACAAGGAAACGATAACAGTGTTTTTCCCTCATAATAATGGTGCTTTCAAAACTTGCACAGGTGTTTCTTGACACTAAAATTTGTTAAGGTTATCAGACTTAAACAATTCTTGGGAACGTCTCAAGCAAGATTCCATAACATAAAACATTTTGAGTAACTGTAAATACTTTTAACATTATCAGTCCTGTTAAGACTATCCCGTTATTCTACGACAAGCTTCAATGCAAGTTTAAATAGTTGTTGGGAACTTCCCAAGGAAGGTTCAATACACTTTGGGATGATCCTATTCTACTGCCAACTTCAGTGATGTGCTGTATACAAATATAGTACACATAATATTTGTTTGCCATGTAAAACATGTGAGAAATTATCAATAATTTTAAGATCATCGATCTTGTTAAGACCCGTCAGACATTCCACAAGAAGCCTGAATGCAAGATAAAAGAAAAGATTTGGTGAAATAATTGCATGGAAGTGATGATACCATATGTACATTTTTATAGAGCTGTTTTAGAATATATAAAACATCTGCAAATGTAAGGAGTGCTCTGATTTGCTGTAATGTATAAACTTGCGGCCCAAACTCCACGATAAACGGGTGGAACGTTTAAAGTCATAGGAACGTGATGACTGTATGTGACGCGGCAACACCTAAAATAACATTTTGGGCTATTTTTCAACAAAATGCAGCAACATAATGAAACACAGTTCGTGACAGCAAAAGAGCCATTTTAGACCTCATATAAAAGATGGTTATCCTGCTAATATATGTGACATAGTAAATGAGACAAAAGCCAAGAAATATTCATCAATATTAAGTACTTCTTCAAAGAAATCTCCAACGCACGTTTAACATGGTTCTGTAGAGATATTTAGAGATATGCTCAAAAAAGAGGTCTACATGAAAACTAAAAGAATTTAAGGTTTTCTTGTAATTTTATAAATGGCATTGAGGTAGTAAAAGTCTGGTCACTCTTCAAACCTTTAAAGACAGATTCCTCGCAAGTTTCAGAGGTCAGTATCTCGGAGAAATGATTATTAACCTCGGAGAAGTGATATATGGAATTTATGAACTAAATGAAATGAAAATTCATAGTCTTGGTGTGAACTTGAAAATGATATTCAAAACCTAGGGAGTACGAAGTGCAGCATCATCGGCGAAATATTTGGACAAAAATACATTTAAATTTGTTCTGCATAATACAAAATAAAGCTAAATCTATCACCAGCGGTAACCGTCACTGAGTTATGAACACCAAACAGTTACATTCCGGCAGATTTGACGTTTTGCTCAAAAATAATATCAGCCTCAACTCATTATTCATTCTCCATTTTGGTACAGTTTGCAACAACAATAAGCAATTTTAAAAACATATATTTAAATGTATTTGCTGTACTTTTTGATGTAAACAAGACATCAAGAAAAACATATCCTCTGCACATATTTTTGCGCACAAGAGTTGATCTTGTTGAGATCATAAAGCTGCTGAACCTATAGAATAATTCAAAAGAACTTGTTCTGTGTACCTTAGCCTATAATTACATAATTTTTTATAATAATAGAATCAAACGCAATATATATTATCTTGACTAATCAAAGACTTTCTGGCGAAATGCATCTCTTTGTAAAATGATCAAGCAGACCTCTACTCAGACCATCTCCGAATAAGATATCTTACACCTACAGAGCGCATTCTAGAAGTGCAGCTATTTTATAATTATTTAAATTTATATGCAATTAATTTTTCCAGACTGCGATCAACTCTCCATTTTGAATGTAGACAGTTTGAAGCCCTGATTAGAACACGTACTCTCAAATTAATTCCATCAAGATGTTATGCGAGTAGTATAGAACGTGTAACTGCTTTACAGCAAATCAGTTGAAATGTTCTAATTCCTTTCTTACGTGGCGACCCAGAAAGCATTGACATCTTCAGAATATGTAAGCCTATGAAAAGAAATTAAGATTTTATATTTTATGAATGCCTGATGGTTAAACAAAGATTATCCTTAACATTCACCGAGCCAACAAAAAAAAATCTTTAAAAATCTAAAATAATTTAAAAATTGATCACTTCAAAGAGATTATTTTATAAAATTTTTTTCGTCAATTCTGAACAACTTATGGTGCGTTTCAATATCATGCTTTGCCAAATTCAACTCTGATGTCAGCGACACTTGTTACATTGATTTCCACACCACCATGATAGAAACGACCTATATGTTTCTATATTTACTTGAGGGGCCAGTCTAATATCAGATCGGGCC
>JAECUM010054184.1:0-17705 GCA_016617855.1 Megalonaias nervosa
ATATATATATATATATATATATATATATATATATATATATATATATATATATATATATATCATAACCAACATACTTCTTTTATACTTGGTGATATAAAATCATCTCATGTTATTTCATACTGTCGTTAGTGACATATAACAACTTACGTTTCCTGGATTTATATGTTTGTAATTACACACATCGCCACTAGAGCTAACAAACTGACGAGAGACGTGAGCAGCACTGGATGATAATTAACATGGAATGTTTAAAAGTCTGAGTTTCTGCTTCCAACTAACCAAAACAGATTTTTTTAAAAAAGCCCCTTTATGATCTTTTGATGCAGAATATTTATGTCAAACTCAAGCTGAGAAGCTTTTGTTATTTAGTTTTTAATCTCAAAATAAAGGTGAAATTGTTTAACTGACTGATATCACAGGGATCAAAATCATCCGATGGCACATATGCACAATCGGAATAGAAGAGTAAATAATGCATCAATCAGAATGAATTACGTGTCATTGGTTATGTATTTACACTCCCCATTCCTAATTTCTTTTGCTTATTGAACATTTACGATATATTGGAGTTGTGGTGGTGGGGGATGTTTGAAATTGTACAACTTATCCCACTTCGTTAGGCAGAACTTTTCTTATAGCGCCTTTCTTTTTGTTTAAAAAAAAATCAAACCAAAACATGAAGGAAAACTCCAATTAAGATCATATAAAAATTAGCACCACTTTAAATAAGTACCAAAAGATTCGCGCTCTTCACAAGGGAAAGAGACGACTTAATCTGCAAAAACAAGCACTAAATACAAAACCGAGAGGAAACATGGACTGTGGCGTGTTTGAATTGCTGGGGAATCTGCAAAAATTAAATAATGGAGTAAAGAAATAAATAATAGTTGAAAAACGACCATAAAAGAAGTAAACAATGTTCCTATTTTGCAATGTCTTCAGAATAGCAGAACTGTATAAAAAATTATGAACGATGAGATGATTGGTGTATCCTTCTGCGGGTTCAGTTTTATAGAATCGTTCCAATGCGTCGTCGATGTAAGTTGGAAGAGCCGATTAAGTGGAGGCAACATATTTGCTGTGGGTTGGTATCGTTGGAGGAGGCGATCCAGGTAGCTGAGTAGAAAAGTGGCCGAAGGTTGCCGCATCGATTCAACACACAATTTTGACTTCAACTTCAACTAGACAGTTTGTCAGAACGACCCGCTCTGATCAATCAGCTACGCACCCCCAAGCTTCAAGGGGTAGGTTAAAGATATTCATTTCTACTGATTTATATACAGTCAAAATGTCATCTGTTTAAAAATAGACATGCAACAATCATAAGCGTTTATGCACCCACTATGACCAACACAGATCAAATAAAGGAAAAATGTTTTGAAGACCTGGATGCTCTTATTGCAGACGGATCAAAGGCAGACAAGCTTATCATCCTTGGCGACTTGAATACCAGAGCTGGAACAGATCACCAGACATGGTCATGTGTCACCAGCATAAATGGATTTGGCAAATGCAACTACAACGGGTTCCTACTACTGATACAATGCCCTGAACATGACCTCTTAATCACCAACATAATATTCCACCTGCCAAACCGTAAGGTCTTGGATGCATCTTTGCTCCAAGCACTGGCATCTTATTGACTACCTCACCGTCAGGAGAAGAGAATGTCCGAGTGACGAAGGCCATGAGAAGTATAGAATACAAGATTTACCGCAGGCTTATATTCTCCAAGCTCAATATCCAATTTCAGCCAAAGAGACGGCCACTGGGCAAAATAAAAGGCATCAAAAGGTTAATGACGCCAACTTGAAACTGGAGAAAGAACTTTGTAGGCAAATGTATACAATCGGTACAAACTCCAAGAAACTTCTTTTACTCAACTGAACCCGAGACCCTCGGTTCCAACACACATAAGAGTCAGGATTGGTCTGATGAACGATGTTTTCATACAGAGACTTCTGAATGACAAACATCGGATACATAATGCCTATCTAGAAGACAGCACTTTAGTATCTAAGAAGGCAGCCTTAAAAAACATCAAGAGGACTGACCAATGGAAACTCAGAGTTGCAAGACTCATGGCTGACAAAATGTTATGAAGAATGTCATTGGTGCTTTGAAGACAATCCTCGGCACAGTCATCTGGAACTTCTTCAATACTTGGTGCTGGCAGCGCCACGCTGCTCACTCAAAAAGAAAGATTCTTCAAAGATGGGCAGAACACTTAAACATCCCCCTCAGTCAACAATAATCTATCAGCGAGGAGGCAAATGAACGACTGCGTCAATTGGAAATCAATATATCACTTGCTGATCATCCAGAACTGAATAAAACTGTGAAAGCAATCCACCTACTGTCAAGTGGAAAAGCGCCTGGAGCATATACTATACCAGCAGAAGACAGTAAAGCCGGATGCCTAAACCCAGAAAGGACCAAACCGATTATTCCAACTATCGTCCCAAACATGCTGCATTTGCAAAACGATGGAACGGATGATAAATGATGGGCCACTCTGCTATCGCATATCCAAGAGACTACAATCCGACGTTCAATGTTAGAGAAGCTATCATAAAGATGGAAAATATAGTTACTGTCTACTTCAACTTGGAGAAAGATTATGACACCACGTGGAAGTACGGCATAATGAATAAACTATGCAACATAGGTCTAAGGCGCTCCCCTCCTAAATTTATCTTCAATGTTTTGAAAGACAGACACTATCTTGTTGATTTTGGCGGTCCATTTCTGAAATTTATTGTCAAGAGATAGGTGTGCCTCTGGGCAGCATATTGCCAGTCACCCTTTTCTGAGTCAAAATAGCAGCAGAATGAAATGCAATATTTCCAGGAAATGATTGTTCTTTATATGATGACGCAGTTTTTATCTGCTTTAGTTAAACAGGGTGTATACTATTGAACATCGAATATAGATAATAATAAACAGAGCTCAGAAACGGGAAGAAGAAAATTGGTTCAGCCTTTCAAAATCAAGAATTGTTTGTATCCACTTTTGCCGATTATATTGTATCCATGAAGATCCTAAATTCTATCTCGATCGTTCTAGGACAAATGTCAAATCCATTGATTTAACCCGAGTCATAGAAATAAACATCTTGGGGAGCAGATCCGAAGTTCTTGCTCAGGTTATAGAGGTCATTAGTTAAATCGAAACTTTGCTATGGGTCGACTGTGTACGGATCCGTGTGCAAATCTTACCCCCAGCTGCTTCATCCAATACATAATCAGGGACTTTGACTCTGCCTGGGTGCATTGAGAACTTCCCTTTCTGAAAGCCTTTATACTGAGACAGATAGCCATTCACTTTATCACAGACGAATGAAATTGGCTGTGCAGTATCCTATAATGCTGTTTTATCATCTTTAGGCCCAAATACCAAACGTTCAGAAATCAAACTTCATTCCACCTTTGGCATTCAAAATGGTCCTCACTTAAAAGAAGCAAAAACTTGGTGTAAGACATATTGCTAAATGCTGTATTCCCAAATCATCACCGTGGTAACTAAAACATACCACAATAATATCTGACAGTTGCAGTTTCAAATAGTCCTCAACAAATCATCTCCTGTTAAAGAATAAATTAAGTTAAATCAGTGCTTCCTTTAGTAACTATACTTTCGTGTATATAGATGGTTTGAAAGACTGAAACAAAGCTGGGTCTGCCATTACAACATACCATGGCACTACTTCGATTCATTTGCTGAATAAAGTCTCAGTATTTACTGCAGAAATTACAGCCTTACTCAAAGTTTTGAACTTCGTTTAAACCTCTGAAAAAAATAAAAATTCTCAGTCTTTTCGGATTCTCTTTCCATATTGAAAACTCTGCATAACCTGAAATCAGACGAGCCGTCAATATACCAGATATTACAGAAAACATGATCTTCTCATATAATCTAGGAAAATATTCTTTACAGTTGGCTACCTATTTACAGTGATATTATGGTAATGAACAGGCAGATAAAACAGTCAAAGCTGCCATGCAGTCGACCGTCTCAGAATATAAGAATTGCTGACTTCAAATTCTGTAAGAAACAGCATGCTCCTTATACCAGGTACAAAATATGGAACGAAAATGTCACAAGTAAACTAAACAACATCATGTCAACTATTGGTGAGTGGAATCCCCCGTATGGGACAATCAAGAGAGACGATGTGGTACTGTGCCCATCGAGTATTGGACACACGTGACTAACACACCTACTAAGGGGTGAATCTCGACCTGAATGCATACGATGCCAGTGGCCACTGACAGTAGAGCACATTGTTGTCGAGTGCATCGATTTCCACACTTTAAGACAAAAGTATTTTACCCATCAACTATTTGAAAAAAATCTACGAGGTCCTACCACCAGAAAAATAGACTTTTTAAGAACATGTGGTTTTTACAACAAATTTAAATGATCCTTCAAGGATTAAACATGTAAGCTTCATCTATTATTTTGCAGCATTTGTTTACGGTTTATATTTAATCTTGTTGTACTTAATATTGACATTTATTATCTTCCTATATTTTGTGCAATTCCTCGTTTTTACATTGTTCAAATTATTGTTGGGGGGGGGGGCTACCACTTTATCTAGTAAAAGTTTACAAATGTGCCTACTATTTTTTAACAGAGAGTCAACATTAAACCGTGTTATAGTTTTACGCAGGTGCAATAACTTCGAGGGCGAGATTTTTGTTCACATCTCCCACTGATGAATTCCAGCTGTTCTGGTGCCCATATCCAAAAAGATGTCATATCAATATGACGCATCAGTGATGATGTCGTCTGTTTCTGGTTCAACAAGGTACCCTCAACTGTCGTCGTCTCCAGAAAATGCTATGATGATCTTTCTATTTTAGAAGATAGCTTCACAATAAATATGTACAAAATATTTGTCCTCAATGTTATATACAAATCTACAAAAAGATTAAAGTTTGATCAAGCCTTTTAATAATAAGAATGCTTTGCTAACACAGTGTAGGAAACTTTGATATAAATATTTTACATTGTCCATACAATTCGCTATGGATAAGTTTAATTTGGAGCAGCTATAATTCGAGTTTAATAGAGGAGCGGCATACACACATTAGCGACACGTGTGTGAAGTATCCTATCAATTATTTGTTATTTCCTTTAATATAATCTTCCAAAAGTTTTAGTAATTAATACAATTAATGGTTGGTTACCCTAATAATCAGCAGTGTAGGCGACACGTTATCTGTTAGTAGGTTTCAATTTCTGTATGTGATGAGCCAGTGTGGAAAGAATGCAACCAACACCTATGTACGTGACTCGTTACCCTACCTCACACACAACGCTGTTTGAAAGGCGTAGACCGGACAATGTATGTTATCGCTCTAAATTCGATAGGATGGTAAGAAATTAAACAGGATTTGTCAAGCCATTGCCATATCCTGTTCGTTACTTCCTGTTTAGCTTCATTTGTCTACTCATGATTGTTAACGTAATTAAACATCTTATGCTTGTAACAATTACGATATTGCTGATGAGGGAGGATATGTTATCTTTCACTAAAATGCTAGGCTAGTACCAGAATGCATACACCTTGCTTTTTACGGGATTAACCGTCTATTTCTCTGAAGGAAAATGCGCACAAAGAATGATATGAAGGTGCGCTAAATTCCGGTATGGTGTCACGGTAAAGGCTCGTGTTACAGTTTACAGAGAAAAGGAGGATGGGCATAATCTGAGTCAGTTGGGTTCCGCATATAGATCTGTGTGTAGGCATTCTTTGTTTTCGTTGGTTGGATTAATTGCTTGCGATGTGAGTGAAAGTCAATGAGAACATCTCAACACCAACAAGACGAATAAAAAGATATGCACCCGGACGGTGCCATCATCTTGATTCTAGCATAGACTAGAACAAAGTTGACTTCTCCTTGTCAAACGTTGTGGCTATAACTCTTCAGAATGATATTCTTCCATATGATTGGGTAATTTTTTAAATGTAGATAGATCACACACTTTCGCTGTTAATAGTACGTACTCTCCACGTTGCAAGTATCGAAATTCTGATATGATTTGTCCTACAGTATCTGATACAACACCAACTCGTTAATCAATATATAAAATCTTTCATATAATGCAATCAATACGAATGTCAAAGCAGACATTGAGATATGCAGAATAAATACTTAAATAATCACTGTTTTTCTCAAACATTATGGGAGAATTAGAGTAATCTAAAAACCGAAAGCACCACTGTATAAAAACGTAGAGAGAATTAAACCATTGAATTAAAATGTGACTATTTTATATTGTGCGACTGTAGAGCATCGTACTCGCTTTAATGCATAGAATGAATGATCACATTTGTATATCTTTCTGCAATTGTCTTCTTTGTTTGTTTTTGTTGCGTTTGTGGACTCGGTGATTAAATATAGTGCTCTTTGTAACCCTTATTGATTGTGGTCAACATATATATTTCATGTATGACTCTTTAGCTACAATAGTGCAGAATAAGTTTCCATAATCAATCTCTCTCTCGCGCGCGCTCGAGATAGAAAGTCATTTATATCTGTAATGTGTTAACATCCATGTTGCAAAGTTTCATCAGTCAAACAATCTTTATTTCTTCCATAAATATCACAATATATTTCACAGAGAAGGCAGTCTGTATCCAGTTGGAAACACACTTAGTTACAAGTTTTGCTTACTATATATTTTGTCATGTAGTTTGTATGAATTGCATGCTGATGTTATCAAACAAATGACACTGCTACTACAGCCTTTTTCCGAATAATATGTGGTGACAAGAGTGGGTGTATTATAATTTATCGACTGTTATGACTATTTGGCAAACAGTTTGAGGGTAAGATATATGCATCGATTATATGCAAGTATTTAAAGCAAATTACGCAAGGAATGCAATGGCATGCCGATAATATATATAACCTGCATATTGAAAAATCGTCAGAACAGGGATAAGCCATGATTACCAAGAGCAAAGCATTTTTAATAGCGAAAAGTTTATTACAAGAAACTAACACTACATAAGAATGTAAATGAGTACATTCGGTCTAAAATGACACAGTGTAAGGGATTCTCTTTCGTGCCTTAAAGGAGACCAGAAATAAAAAAATTCTTTTATGTATGTAATTCTTTACAAATTCTAATTCGACTATGATGTTCATAAAAAAAAAATTATCGTGAGCGGATAGTGATTTTATTGCGAAAAAGATACCACGATTCCGTAAATTGCCGAGTATTTCCGAGTTTTTATGAGACGACAGATCACGTGGCCCCGTGACGCCATACTAGCGAGTCCTCGAATACAAACAGAAACATGGCCAGTGAGACAGACATCAAGCCGTACCAATTTGAACCGCTTAGAGATGACTCTGCTATTCTTAACATTGATGATGATGAGAGTTCTATGCAGTCTCAGTCTTCAAGTGATGATCAAGATAACACGGACAGAACTGGAGGAAGAACGGCACACACCAATTAGTTTGTATCTACCATCATTATTTTATATATATGTAACAGCCTACTAATCGTCCAATAATAGTACCGTTATGCTACCGTGTAATAATTTTATTTCGAGTATGTCCACGGCAGCAACATCCACGGAGAACAATACCATATTTAGACAATCGCAAATAATTTAAAACATGCTCATGACAGCGAACTGGATTATATTGGTTTCTTAGGTTGGTACTAATATATTTATTTCAAGGCTAATAGTTATGTTGAAAAAACATTAAATTCATCTTAAAGCAATAGTGGATGAAAGATAGTACAGTTACATGTCGGTTAAATATAGCAACAGTAACCAACTGTACTGGCCAATAAATAAAAAAATATGTGTACCAGAATCTTGGTTAAGTTTTCACTTGTCATAATGTAAATTATTTTTGTTTCAAGGAAAAGTGCAAATTTAACATTTTTTATTGAATGAATGTATATATGTATATGTGGTTTACTGGCACATCAGCACAATGATAACTATTGTGCAGAGTTAGTAAAATTATAACAAGTTCAAGGTCTCAGCTGGAAGGGGACAACAAATAATATATATAGAATTATAGATTTAACCACTGCGTGGGCATATCATTTGCAGCAGAAAGAGATCTCAGTACGACATTTGTGTTCTTCATACCTGTTCTCTTAGGACAATTATAAATGCAGATTCCTCAAAGATAGATACCATTTGTTCTAGTGTAGATGGTTTCTAATCAGACAGACAATCTTCTGCCCATTTTACCTGGAAGATGGGCAACCTGGCAGTTTCTCCTATATGTGACCAAGAAAACTGCCCATTTTGAACAAGGTACACTGAGTAAACATTAAGATATAAATTACAAATATAGATCCTGAATGAAAGTCTAGTTTGCATTCTATTTATGTATGTTTTGTAACAGTATCTTGAGATTCAATGAATTGAATTGAACTTCTACACAGTAATCAACAGTAAATCTGCCAGCAAACCACACATATGGCCACTAATGATGTTATTCGGGATCCGTCTATTGAAAGATAGTGCATCAGCTCAACTGTACCACCAATAATTTCTAACCCACCTCTCTTTAGTACAAACCAGACCAATTATACAATATGGCAATATATCCTGATCCTGGCATCACTGCATCATAACCACAACATTTACTTGTCAGGGACAGACTTGTACATTGGTTTAATATGGGTCATTAATAACACTATAACCATTTGCTTAGGCAATGTGTACATATGCACGTGTCTTTGGCTAACACACCACCCTCCTGGTTGTTTGTCTCCCCCCCCCCCCAGTTTTGTAAACTATATAAACGAAGAGGCATATTTTTCCTTGGTTGTACACTTTATACATGTGTAATAAAATATAATGGTTTAAATCAAGAAGAAAAAATTTGTGGACAATATCTAAGATCAGATATGTGCTGCCCAGTGTATAATATACATTTATCAGTATATTGATTTATAAGTATACACGTTATTAATGCTGACATTTTAGTCAGTGCCAGATTTAGGTATTAAGCTAAACAAGCTACGGCTTAGGACCTCACAGACTGAACTCACAGTCTGAAGGGGCCTCTCAAATTTATTTTATACCAAATAGGGCCTCTACAGCTTCCCATAGATCAGGGCCTCACTATGTCTAAATCCGGCACTGATCTTAGTCCAGTTTTACAATATGTGGTATGCAGGTATGTATTTATGTGCACCTGCATTCATAGGTAATGCAGGTATGTACTTGAGTGCATCTGTGCATGCATAGGTAGTGTGACCAGATTTTACTTTAAAAAAATGTGTATATCTGTATACCTACTGTATGTATGTATGTCACAGAGAGAGAGAGAGAGAGAGAGAGAGAGAGAGAGAGAGAGAGAGAGAGATAAGGAGCCTGCTGTTCAGTTTTAGGGTAAATTATAATTTTGTACAAATCTCATGCATGGATGCTTGTCTCATTTTGCAGGTGTGATTGTGAGCACTGCAAGGCCATGTCTTCTGAAGATGAGTGTTTGTGTTAAACTGAAGTGCCTATCATAAGTGCCAAGATAGATGAAGCAGGCATTGCATGCATCACAGAGCATGACGCATTCCAAGCTACATGCTTGAACAGATACTGTGTGGAGCTTGGAATCATTATAACGGTTGATCAAGATGGTCTTTTGGATGACAATGAACCCATGAATAAGTCCATGCCCTTTTAGGTTATTTGTATCTGCACTAGCTTTGAAGTTTAAGCTTCTAGATATCAATCATCGTATTAGAATTAGAGCTGTAGAGAATGATCTCTTTCATAGACACTCAGAACCAAAAATGCACAAGTACCCCCCTCTCTCCTGTTCATTTTTGAAGATAAAGGGGGAAATTTGTAAAGATAGGAGACAAATAAAGAAGGAATAGCATAACACTGCTATGGGAAAATAGTAAAATGGGAAACAGACAATAATACACAATCCAAGAGAACTTGTAAGGCTGAGTTGGGAATTCACACGTCTATGCCTATTTTCTTGTGTTTCTATTTTAAAATAAACCGTGTTGGAAAATATAACAAAAATGTACACAAATTCAATGGTAAAGTTCTTATTAATCACTGTTGACAAAAATAAATTCTTGTGCATATTTAATGTAAACAGTTTTATTGAAGATTATGATTGATGAAAATAATGTTTTGAATAACAACTTAAGTAACACTTTTTTCTTCTTTCCCAGGACATACAGATATGTAGCTTATCGCCAATTTGTGAGTTGAATCTGGCATCACCTTGGAAAGGGAAATAGAAGAATACTTCCATCTTGTGTGGTCTGTAAGATACGGGTCACATATCCTGATTCTCTGGCAAATTATGTTGGATTCAAGTACATGACTATTTAATTATTAATTACAAATAAAACTGTAAATCAGACATTAGGCTTTGTGTAATATATATATATATATATATACCAAGTTCCTGTTAAATATCGAAAGCTATTGGAAAGTATGAAAGAGAATTTATTCACCATTTTTTTTCTCTCTTCAAATATATACACACCCCTTGACAGGACTGGATTAATAATATGGCTTCAAAGATTGAAATAGAAAATATGTTACAACTATATACAATCTCTTTCTAATCAGGAATAAACAGTCTACATAGGTTTGAATGGAAATCTTGATTTGTAGACTGTTTATCTACTTTAGCATAGTTCTCAGTTAGGTTTTCTGGGACATCTCCTAAGACTTTCTATGCCTCCTTGAAATCCTGTTCATACTTGGGTAATGAAGCTCTTCTTGTCAGGACTGCTTCTTTCAACTCTTGGATGTAATCTATAAAAGAATAATCATGACCAAGTCACTGTTTAAGTATGTAATTACCAAATACAAATTTCAAGACATTGATCAAAGGAGACAATTATGTTATATTTAACAATTTTAATTAACAAATTCAGATTTATTTTGTTTGTTTTTTGTGTGCATGTATATGCTGGGTGTGTGTGAAAGTTGTATGCTATATTGGAACTATATTGTAGCGCATTCTGTGCTATGGCCTTCAAAAAATATGATGATCTTGCCATTACAATATGAAGTTAGTTTTTGTAAGATTTAATGAAATAAACAAACCAAATGTTGACTCTTCTTTGCATGGCTGGACAACTGCCTTCTGTCCGTTTTTTGGATTTCCGGGTAACACACTTTCCATCTGAGTTGTCCAGCACTAGTCCTTGCCTGTTGGTTTGAACAGTTTTCATTATAGACCAGTGCAGCTATAAACAGTCTGAAAAATTATAAGGTGTTCTGTTATAAGCAAGCGATGATAAATGCCTCATTTTAAAATAAAATAAGGTTGAGAAGACTACTTCACTGTTAAGAAGTACTAATAGCAATTCAATAATATATACCTATATGATGTAGAATAGGTATGTATGTTCTCATTTGTTGCAAAAGGTAAAATATCAGACATACTCCCATTTAAAGTTTGTTAAAATCATTGCACACACCACATACACATCATATGTGGTGAAGCATGTAATATTTCCTAATTTTTACAAGAAAAATAGTTTCTATATCCTAGTGTACCGGATGTAATGGCATCAGTGCCCTTGAACTAAAAGAACAACAAGTATTTAATCTTATCACAGTTTCTACACATTTCTGTCCCAAATGGATGACAACCTACCTTACTTGCATTGCAGGAAAGAAGAAATGGGTGCTTTTGGTTGCATAATGGGTCACAACACTGGGGAAGACTACAAGTCCATATGTCTGGTGGCAGGGGGATAATTTTTCAATATCTCTTAAAAGATATGGACTTTCTACAATCTCCCTTAACTTCTTGTAAGCCCTTGACCCTGAAATATAAATGATCAGTGTCTTGGCAAATATAGTCAGTTTAATTCTTCAAAGTTATTTTTGTACAGAGTAAAATTTGGTAATAAATGTGTCATTTCCTGCCTGAAATTAAATGATTCACAAGTAAAAGCATGTTTCTCTCCCTAAAGAATGTAGCAAGCTTGATCATGTACCCTCTAGTAGCTCACATGAAAAGAATTAGTCATTGACAATCATGCTGAGGCATTAACCACTAAAGATTACTATAATTAATATGCAGACTTCTGAAATATATGCTCTTGATATCCACCTGATTGTGGCAAGGGGGAGGAGGGTTGAGAAAATGCAAATTTGCACATTACATGATTAATCATTTATGAAATGGATTTCTGTGGCTATGATCCTCTGGTCACGTTGCAGGGAAAAAACAACAAACATATATAATAAAAATGTTTATTCATCATTGTATGCCAAGGAAGGAGTTGTACTACATATGAATCACTGTATCTTTTTTAATCCACTGACGAGCATCTAGTGGACCATGCTCACACTTTGGAAACTCCAAGCTATGCCCTTCATGGATATCTGAGACATGGTTAATGATAGACAACCATTTTGCACGTTTCAGCTGGCCATTAGAACCAGAAGATGAGGCAACCCAATAAATGTGGTTCACAATGGATTTAATCCAGGGACGAATATCTCGGAATGTTTTTTTTTCTTTGCTGCCATCTCCAGTTTCTTTGAAACACTTATTAAACAGAATATGATAGAATTCTTCAGACTGTTGCATCTTAACTACCTAACCTTCTCGCTATCAAAAATAAATAAGTGCAAAAGGGTTTATTTGCAGAAGAGGTTCTATTTGCTGCTACATGCATGTACTTGCAAGTCATACGGTTTCAAATTGTACTGATAGAGCAGATGAGACATAAAATAAAATAAAAAAAGGTGACAAATAAGTGGAAATGATGAGATGGGAAATTATTATGAATGCACTTTACATGGATCTGTCTAGAGAAGCTAACAATTATTTATTCAAGTCAAGTTTATAAATAAATTATTTTGAGGCCTATATGTAAATATCTAATATTGCTCCTTGTAAGAAACAGAAAATTTGATTTAGTGTTTGATAGTGATTACCTTTTGCAAGATGCCATTCATCAAAATAATGATTTTTGTCCTTGTGCTCTTCATTCATGAACTTTCTAACCTGGACATGGCGATCAGTGACCAAGGTGTCCACAGTAAGCCCAAACTCCTTCAAGTTATGGAGACACCTTTTCAACCCTTCTAATTCCACGTGGAATGAAGTTTTTACTTCATTAGACTGAAGGAAAAAAACCCTGATTGTAAATATGCACTGGTGTAGCTGCATATTAAATCTTAAGTTCAAGTATACGATTATCACTTTCAAATGCTATTATTTCAAACACGCAAATGAGACGTAGAAATGTGCACAGCTTTTGAACTGTAAGTTTCTGCGATAAAGTTACAAGTGTGAAAACTTATCTGAACAGTAATCCCCGATTCTGATATATCAGAATGGGATCTTTATAAATAGTTGGCAGTGGTTGTCCGGAGCTTCATATTACAAATTTATATTTATACAGAAAAGCATGCACAAAGATTTGGATAAAATTTAGAACATATCCAATTGCTCTGGTTATAATGACAATGACCAAATGTGCAATTTAAAGAACTGATGGTACAGCTTTATTACCTGCACAAGCTGCAAGTCCAGAATAATGTTGGTGTTCAGGTCAATGACAGAATAGCTGCAGTATTTTGCAGTGACCTGGACTGTCACATCTTCCATCCCCTCCTAGAATCAACATTGATCCCCGTGCTGCTGTGATATCTGCTTGGTGAAGATCCCACAACCTGTAAACATTTGGGATCAAATAATTTGTCTGCAGGTTGTCATACGTTCTATCACAAAATATAGGACAGTTCAATGCATGGAACAAGCTGCTGATCCGGGAGGCATTGTTACCCGAAACTAAAATAGTATTTGCTAGTAATAAATTGCCCAATAGCATTTTCTGGCACATATTCTGACTATGCCATATGGAAGTGTGACTACAGATGGAATTTACAGTTATCACAGTTCCAAGAACTCTTTTGACTCGTACAATACAGACGCTTTTACAATGCTGACATATTTTTTGAAGTTCAAACATCTTGGATTCAGAAACAAGGAAATACCTTTCATCTACTGGTTAATGCTGCCTAATGGTTGTACAAGCTCATCAGGATCACTTTCCATGTCTTCTACATCGTGCACTTCACTCTCAGGTACATAGTCAGGATCCTGATCTGTGTTTGAAGGCCTATCTGAATCTCTGTTTCCAGGTTCATCTCAATCCAAACAACTCTCTGGATCTTCATTTTAAGTTTTTATCCTTGCTCCAAATATGCAGTGGGGGTAGCTTTACTAGGCTGCACTGTATTCCAACATCTGATACACGTGTCACTGTTTGTGTGCCTTTTGACTTTACATCAGGTCTAGCCTGCATGCGCTTATTTCTACATTTTAATATCGTTTTAAAATTTGTTTGACATTGTACATGAAAACTTTTTTGTTTTTCTGGTGGAGGAGACCAGATCTGAGTTGCACATTCGAAAGTTGAATCTGCTTCCGAGATATTCTCATGACTATCTGTGGAATTGTGTTTTAAAGCATGTTCAGCTTCCCCACTATTGTCTGTTACACGTGTCACTGTTTGTGTGCCTTTTGACTTTACATCAGGTCTAGCCTGCATGCGCTTATTTCTACATTTTAATATCGTTTTAAAATTTGTTTGACATTGTACATGAAAACTTTTTTGTTTTTCTGGTGGAGGAGACCAGATCTGAGTTGCACATTCGAATGTTGAATCTGCTTCCGAGATATTCTCATGACTATCTGTGGAATTGTGTTTTAAAGCATGTTCAGCTTCCCCACTATTGTCTGTTAACAATGTGTTCAAAACCTGAAAGTAGAAAAGTCCAGTGGTAATTAGGTGCTCATATTTCATATTTTGGAATTTAAAAAGCAATGTACTTTTAAAATAAATACTTAAACACTGTGCTGTGAAAAAATGTGATAATGATTAAGTGATTGTGTCAATGCAAAAGTTCAATATTTACCACTATGCAATAAATTCATTTAAGATGCATGAGGTTCAATCATATTATATCCAACACACACACACACACACACACACACACACACACACACACACACACACAGACACCAACTAAGGATAATATCTTGAAAATGTACATCCAACACTGAACACTGAGAGATAATATTGAATTCTGGACGAAGAGACTAGATCGGGGATCGATTTGTCTGTGAAACGATATCCATTACCGGGGAGGTGTAAAAGGCGTTGAGAACGGTTTTCATCGGTCGTAACTTCAGTATTGATTCTTCAAACAAACAAGAAAACCAACAACAAAAATCTGCAAAGCAGAACTCATAACATAATTAATTTAAACATTAAGAAGCTTCCATCTTATGATTCAATGACAGTGTATTTTACATGTATGCCACAGTACAGTTAGCGTAGGGACAAATCTGATACTATATACATGTCTGGTACTAGCGTAGATTAAAGATCTGTGAATTGGTTGTTGCATTTTGTGGTCACTTACCTCAGCTTTCTGCCTTTTTTTCCCCGTAACCCACACGTTTAACGCTTTTCACAGGATTCAAAATATCCAAAGGTATGTCTGGAACAGCGCCAATTTTTAGTCTTGGCCTAGCGTTTGCGTGTCCAAGAGAAGCCATTTTTTTTTTCAGGATCCCTCTCGTAACATTCCTTTGAGAAATGTAAGGAACACAGAGTGCTGTATGGTGTTACTTTGGAATAATGTATCCATGCTTTCTTTATGCCTTTATCTTTTGGAAATGAAAAATGATGTAGTCCACAGCCTTTTCTTAGTGTGCTATTACACCCGTAAGCAACGCAAAACGGCATTGTCCTTTTCATGAAATGAACCTAGCAACTGGCAGCCGTGAAGCTGAGTGGCAACTATGACGTCACATCATGAAAGTAACCGAATAGAAGCGGAAATTATGCATACGAGGTCACGGAAATCGAGCGCCTTGAAAATAGGCCAATATTTAAATATTGGTATTACGGTCGCAGGTGATGCTTCAGAATAAGGTTTTCTTCTACAGTGCATTTATTATTATTGTATATTTTCACTGGTTTCTGCTCTCCTGTAAATTAATATATTATGAGAATGAATGAATTCATGTCCCCAAATTGTTTTAAAATCTAAAACTACGGTTTTAAACATACAGCCGAATAATTTCAATCGTTAGTCTTGGCGACAATGGAAGTGACCTCACTACGTCAAATCCAGTCAGTCACATATACATTGGTCAGTTGATTCGCTGTTACAATGCAGTTCATTATGATATTGTTAGAAGCATAAATTCACACAGAACAGCGATGTTAAACTACACAGTAAATAATGATTATGGAGATAACACGAGGAAATCATTTATAAGGCTGTCAAATATATTTAACCTACTTCGAGAATCCACCAACATTTCTTGGAGCAAGATAATTACATTGATTAGTTACCTAAGCTCCGTATAGGATCAAGATACTGCTTTCACGCATATTTTTAAATACGCTGAATAATCCGATAGATCTGTACGTAACATACCTACTATTGGCATTGTTACAACATTGCTGACTACTTGCCCATTTTGCCAGTATTGAATATAAGGTGCAGAAAAGTATGCAGTACTATATTCGTTCAGTTTACAGACCATTATATATCGTTCGAACGAGTTTCCAATGATCTCCAGTTCTTTTGTGTTAAAATATCTGAAGAAATAATGGTATGGAGAACAAAAAATGCAATACGTAAAAAGCATGTCCAGAAAGTTCAATACCTTGAAATGGAATCCACCAGAATCGACTTTGCTGAGGCAATAGGAACTCCAATTTTTTTCCGAGACCATGATTTTTGCAAAGCGACGGAAATTAGTGAATATAATATCGATTCAGATTAAACTCCGTTTGACTCTGCTGTGTCGAGGAATAATAGTTGTTTATATAGCATCAATAGTATGATCATATACTACTGTATACTTTCTTAAATATATACAATAAATAAACTAACCTGAGATACGCTTCCTATTACCCAGACGATATGTGGCTAGTTTAGCTGGTTTAGTCCAAGTTGCATGGATTAACATATATTAACAGATTGTATCGTCCCACGTAGTGGTCGCACCGTGGTAAAAGCATTCACATGGATGCCGATTCTCAAGTTATTTTAATTATGAATACATAATACTTGTTGTGAATTGCAGGATTTTGTGTTCATGCTCTAACTTTGTGTGCCATAATTAACAGTTGCTAGGAGCGGGTTTAAAGATTTCCAACTTTCATCTCTGACAAAGGTAATCCTTGCAATCGTGCAACATTTTAGTAATGGCACTAGATAACCGAGAGTCATGATGCCTATATAGCAAATAAACCAAACCTCCTACACACTACTATCAGTCTAAATGTACAGAGTCTATCATAGATACAACTAACTGCCTTCTTGAGTGACAGGGTATCCGATCATGAAGATTTTAATATCCACCTAATTACATGAACTATTGCTATTGGCATAATAACAAAAAGAGACGCCAACTAATCGGCATGCCATGATGAAATTTCCCTAAAATTTCGGCACCGAAAAATTCTGAATCAGCGAGGGAAGAAATTAACGACATTTCTAACAAATTTGACGAGCTATTGAAACTGGCCAAAATACTCGCATTTCATTAGGTAAACATAAACAGTGACTCATCAAACATTGACCTATATATGTTATAGATGTGCCTTCAAAACGTATTGAATAACCATGTCTGCAAACACGTCTTTGTATATCGTAAGGCCAGTCAAGTCCGTCAAAATCACAAAAA
>JAECUM010054185.1:0-28355 GCA_016617855.1 Megalonaias nervosa
TTTATTTTGATTCATATGGACTAGCACCACCAAAAGAAATTTTAAAATATGTTAGCACAGTACAAAGTACTGCTATGCAAAGTAAGAACGCGATGCGCTCTAAGATCTGGTATTCAACATTACCAACACAAAAATTATCGGATCCGCCGGTATGTGGTCGAGAAGTACTCGCTGTACTTGATGCTGTATCAAACTCAACAACGCCACCTCATAAAGTCGTGCATGAATATACCACGTTGTCAAACTTAAACAGATATTAGTAAATATAATGGTAGATATTTATGGAATATCTTCTCGCAAAGCTCAGCAGCAAGTCGATTTATCTAAATATGCAACTCTTTATCAGCTCAGAAATGAAATCGATGATTTATTAAATATCACAAGTGTGGATCAAAATGAAGTCGTTGTTTTTCAGGATAAACAAGGACGATTAAAGACAAGTAATATACAACTGTTAGATGTACTTATACGAATTCCCACCGCGGTTGTTAATAATATCGTTACTTTTGCTGATCAAGGTAAAATACAAGATTTCGGTAAGTCATTTAACGATTTTATCAAGCGAGCTGGTGATTTATTCACCGGTTACATTATCATGAATCAAAATAAAATTACAGACCTTGGAAACCCAACCGCAGATACAGACGCAGCAACAAAAAAATACGTCGATGATCAAGAATCTAAGTACGTATTAGTCAACGGTGGTATAATGCGTGCATTTCTCAACATGAATAATAATGGTAATAATAATGGTATTAATAATCTTAGAACACCAGAATCAGATTTCGATGCTGCAACGAAAAAATACATAGATGATATCTCTAGCGATCAATTGACATCATTAACAACAATCAACGATGAAATGACCGCATTTAAAACTGATTTTTCCAATCACATACAAACGTTCCTGAATTTTCATAGAAACATAAACAGATCTATTAATGAATTTTTGGGAAGTCCACCAACTGTTGACATAAAACTTGCTGACATTAACACAAAAATCAACGACATTGTTAGGGGAATTCCTAATATCATCGAAAAAACGAATCTATTAACAGAGTTACTTATTAAAATTCCTCACCAGGACACGTTGCGTTCTCTTGTGTACACAGTAGCATCAGGATCATCAACATGGACACCGCGCGATAACACTCTCGAACATACCGCAGAAGTAACTGGGTTATACAGGCTATCTGTGTATGGTTTGGAAATTACTGCGGCCACTTTATCATCACCGAATGTACATTATAATCCTCTGCTGGTGATGCTAAATAAGAACATCAAAGAAACATTTACGTTGACATCAACGGAAATGCCCCGAGACGTTACTGGTGGTGTCTGGAATTCGTAGCTGAAACGTTTCAAGTAATTACTTAATTAAATGACAACGTCATTGTATAATGAATCAAACCTTAGTGACGGAGTCACTTATTGACGTGGATCGTTACCGATACAATCAAGTATGTGAGTGTCAAACCAAACTAAAAAATATTATCGACAATTATACAGTAAAGGTAAAAAAATATCGCAGGCGTGTGGTTATCATTGATATAATTGTTTACTCAGTTTCTGCTATTATTGCTGGAACCCTATTATTACTATCAACAATAACAATGACAGCACCTGCAGTTGTAACAATTGTCGTTTCAACAGCAACAACATGTGCAGGTATCCTTAGTATCATCGCAAAGAAGATAGCTACATGTACAAACACAAAATTACACGAGTATATAATAAAACTACACACGTCGGTGTCTGCATGCATTAAACTATCATCGTATCTTTCGGCGTATCTCAGTGATGGTAAAATATCCGATGAGGAGTTCATGACAATAATGAAAATTTATGATGAAACATTCAGAATCACTAGCGATTCTAGTGACGAAGTCACTCATAGCCATGGAACGCAGAGCGTTCTAGGTGAAAAAATAAATGATCAAAAAGTCCCCGATTTAAAATAATAATAACAATAATAACAATGTCAACGTTAGAATTATTACAACAGATCGTCACTAATACAACGCCATCAAATACAACAATGATATCATTGAGTTCGACCAATCCTGAATTTAGCGTTAACTTTCCAACTGCAATTCCAGTAAGTGAAATAGCATTAGCACAATTACGAGTTTATCATAGCTGGCCAAATATCAGGTCAAAATCGTTTGATGGACTACCAGCAAATAATTCACTGGTATTTGCAAATAAGAATAAACCTGATGGAACTCCTGATTGGCAAGTTGTTGAAATTTCGACGGCAGTTATCAAATAGAACAGATTAATGATGAGTTCCAACGCAGAATTAAATCTATTACAGGAAAAGAATCCAAAATAGCAATCACTGTTTACGAACCAACATTATCAGCGGCGATTGAAATAAATTCTCCTGATTATGTTGTAGATATTTATCAAAGTTCAATCAGATCAGTATTAGGATGGCCTGATGTTCCCCCAGACCAAAGGTCAAATGGAATTCCAGAACCAGCGCGGGAAGAATTTAAGACAAGTGAAAAAAGATTTAAGGAGATTCCCAATTACAGAAAAATGTATCCATGGACCGTCAATGAATTTTTTTATTGATAACGCTGAATGTATTCCTGATCTAAAAGAAATTTACACAGAGGGACCTCCATCATGGCTTTTTAGTAAAATACCTATCACTGCTGTAAATAAAGCAATGAATGACGAATTTAATTATTTTTTCAATGTTATTAAAAATCGTGTTACTAACATAATACAACCTTACCACAACGACACAAAAGAAATTATCCTTGAAGGAATTCAACATTTAAATTCAATATTATATGATTTTAATTATCTTAAGCACATTTTAACTAGAAATGTATATTATCATCTCAGATCAGTAATTGTTGTCCCTGATAATGCTAAAGAAATAGTTTTAAATAATCTTATATCTGAAGTAAATATTCCTGATTTTATTAATATCGATGAATATTTTCCAAAAATATTTGAATCATGGAAAAAAATAGCCCCGCCACCGGTTATTCTTAAACATAATAATGATCCATACGGTGGAGGCCGTCATATCTCACCTGGTATTGTTAATATAACATCAACGATCGCAGTCAATCTAGTATGTGATGTAATTGATGGCAGCTATCAAGTAGATCTTTCAAAGCCCAGCAAGGATATATATTATATTCATTCACACCTCAAGCTCCGCCTGGGTGGTTAATTGTATCTGAGCCAATTAACCCCGTTTATCTACGTGTACATAATCCGTTATTATCAAGAATACATTTCAAACTTACAGACCAAATAGGCCGCATTCTGGATTTGCAAAATGAGATTTTAAGTATTAATCTATATGTACGCTCATAATGCGTCATCGTCAAACAAAACAAAAAAAATATCCGAATCTAACTCGGATCAGAATAAATTTTTTTTACTGGGGTAAATCGTAATTATCAGAATAAAATATTATTATATTATAAGTAAATAATCTGTATACTTCAGTTTTGCCAGGGATTTTGTTTAGCCATTACCACATTGACTCCACCTTCGTTATCACTATCATTTTCACAATGCTCCCTTAACTGTCTTATACGAAAGTTTACAATCTTTTTCTGTTCGTATTCATGAGATAATTCTAACTTAATTTTGTCAATAGCTTGTGAGAGAGGTACAAACAGCTTTACCTGATTATATGTAACTGTTGCCAGCGACTGTAACATTGCCTGCTGGATAAACTTCATGAATTTATAATCAGATGGCAAAGTATATCTGTTCACCAATTTGCGTTGTTCTAATGATTCAAAATCACACAGAATTTTTTCAGGATTAAGATTATCAGATATATTTATACCGTTATGTTGTAATTCTTTGATAGCAGAAATAATAACATTAATATTTTGGGAATTCATTATATTATAAATGTTTGTTTAAAATAAAAATAAAATCAGAATGATATTAATAAAATAAAAATAATAGTCCTTTCTAAGGACTGTTTCTGTGGACGGCACAACACATAGTAGCGTATTTACAGCAAGCATATTTACAGCAATTATATACATAATCTTAATTATACAGAAATTATTTACAAGGTTTTTAATAGACGGCACAGTTACATATAATCTTAATTAAGGACAGCACAAAACACATAATCTTAATTACAGTAGCGTATTTACAGCAAGCATATTTACAGCAATTACATACTTAATATTAATTATACAGAAATTATATACAAGGTTTTTTATAGACGGCACAGTTACATATAATCTTAATTAAGGACAGCACAAAACACAGAATCTTAGTTACAGTAGCGTATTTACAGCAAGCATATTTACAGCACAGTTTTATACAACCCCATGTGAAACCCTAGGTTGTCATCCTAGCAGGCTCAAAGGTTATATATAAACTTATCTTATGGACGCAGACGCATAGACACCCCCCCAAGAGAATTCCTAATCGAAACGAAATATTAGAAATTCAGAGGGCTGTCTAGGCATTGTGATTTCATGTACCCCCCCCAAATCAAGCAAGCATATTTACAGTAACGTATTAACATATTTACAGTAACGTATTTACATATATTTATAGGGACAGCACAGTACATGTAGACTTAACTAACTTATCTTAAGGACAGCACATACAAACACAGTACATGTAGATTTAACTAACTTATCTTAGGGCCTTCTCTACGTTTCAATACAAATTTGCACACTCTGCCCCATAATCAACCCGGGGAGTACAAAAGTACACCCACCAAGTGACATGGTGGGAAAGTGTGCAAATTGCTATTGAAACGCAGAAGGGCTGGCCGGAGCCCCACTAAATAAGAAAGAATTGTGTGGCATTAAAATCGCCCCCGCCGACAATGTGTCGGTCACGAGAATTGAACCCAGTACCTTGAGCATGAGAATCCGACTCGTTAGCAATCGGCCACAGGACTTCTTTATATATATATATGTATATATGTATGTTAAAAAAAAATTATTATATAGTTAAAGCGCAGGCACTTAAAGTATACAGAATAAAATCATAATTATTGTAAAATGTAGTGTGGATCTTTTAATAAAATCACAATTATTGTAAAATATGAATTTATTTCCAAAATACACTGTTAAATTGAGAAATCTATAGATATCAGACCCGCATTTCTGCCGACTTAAAAGTCTGTATTCATCAACCGTTACCAAGGATACTAAAACATCGATCAGTTACATGAATACATGCCATACTTATGTCTAAAAATAACCTCATGTATACATTTATTCACTGTTGAGATATATTAGCCGATATAATCTAACATTGACAATATGTGACTCAGGTTATCGGATTAGCTTGTTCTTAGTAAATGTGTTTCTGTGTAATAGTAACACAAATTAGTTACATTCAATGGGCTTCTTGGAAACATTAGTGTCCTAAGGGGCATTCAAACTGTATAAATCTCTATTGTTGTGTTATACATGTATTTTGAAGACAAATGGATTTTGCTGCTAACTAGTGTACACACAATTGTATATCATTTTTATGGACTAAATAACATATACAATAAGGACAGATATATCGATACTTACTCAAAGCAATGTGGGTTCCGTTTTGACCAAAATTCGCAATATATTGCTGTCATTAGTACAACAAGCACGACAACTGCTTGATTTACTAAGTTATGCTTGACGGAGTTGTCTCGCTTAATCATCTGATACCATAAGAACATACTCGAATTTGATTTTTTGTAGAAATCTTTTGCAAAAAAGCAGATTTTGTGATATTATCTGCCACGCATTTTACTGAAGGTGGTACTATGTTAAAATATTTACCAGCAGAATTAATTGACTTAAATATAATTTCTTCGCCATCTGTATTTACAGATTTAACAGCCCTTGCGTATCGTGCGCCGCCAGAATTTCCGGACTTGCAATTTTGACTTTGTGTAACAATTCGCATGTTATCAAGCGAGTTATCAAGTTTATCACCACTGATGTGATCGATTACAAGTCCATCTTTGATTAGTCCAAAATAACACTCAAACACGAACCTATGTGATAAATAATTTTTATTTCCACTGGTATTAAATCTAAAATAACCAAATTTATCAACACTACCGACTGGTTTCTTTAATCTACAGTGTCCAATTACACCATCACGAGATGCTTCATAATTTGTAATGATTGGATGCGTTACAAACTCATTTTGCTCCATTTATATACTAATATTATTTGTTTAAATCATTATTTTGAAAATCTAGCGAGATAATCTTTTTCGGTTTTTATAGGAGATTCGCCTGACGATGTTAAAGTGTTATTTTTTTTCGTAATATCGTTTCAGCTCTCTGTATTTTTTACCACCACATTGCACACACAGTTGAGTTTTTCCTCTGACTCCAACACCACAACGCACACACGGTTTTGGTCCTAGACTTCCATGTCTAACACATTGCATATGGTAGCTGCAGAATTCGTTTACGCATGCTTTGTTACAAGGAGAAGAATATCCGATTTTGAGCCAATGACATTGATTCTTTGTTTGAATCATATGCAAGTAATTAAAATTCAATTTAAATACATATTTGTCTTAATTATAATAATGCAGGAATTATCCACAAATGAACCCTCCCCTGTCTCAGCGGGAGCTAGATTTGATCTTGACAGACTGCCGAAATATAATTTTAGTTTTTCGATGCAAGATCTAGCGTTAACGAATAAGGATATAACTAAACGTATCCGTGAAGCCAAAAAGGAATTTCGCGACGATGGTGCGGCTCATGTGTGGTCGACATTCAGAATTGGAAATACTGTTAATGTAATGAATGACAAACGAGGAAGAGAGATTATTGACTACCTTAATGTTCAGAGATATTTTATTTTAATAAAATTTATTGTAAAGACAGACGATGACACTTGGATTATCCGTGACAAGCGTGATTCTGTCCACATGCAGTCAGGAAATAATATTATTCTCAGTAAAAATTCCAGACCAGGAATACTTACTGGTATTGACATACCGTATTACGAACGAGATTATACTGTGACTGCGGTTGTGTACGCAATATATCCGTTAAATAATAAACCTAATGTTGGGGATCTCAAACCTATGAAACTATCAAGGATAAATTGTGTAGCTGAACGGGTTACAGAACACTTCACAAACGCAATGCGCGGAAACGGTTTAACAGATTTACAGGATACTGGAGCGTCTATCAGCGACGTTGCTGACCTGGGAAAGAAATTAAAATTCCCAATAACAGTGAAGACGTTAACCAGAGAGATTTTGTACAAATCGAAATATGAATCAAGAGGAGCTTCGATAGATATTATTGATCATAACGCACATGCATGGACTGTGGCAGTAACAATATTTCCACGAGACAGAACGGTTAAATTTTATTATGGTCATGTATTTGATTTTATCGGAAATATCAGTAAAATTGACCGTGTATATGTTTGGCTGTTTCAAAGTTCGGAATATGATTTTCATGATCAGTTTGTACGGTCTAATGGTGATATTTATCGTACAGAATCTCTCCACGAAGAAATGAAAAATCTTGCATTAAAATATACCTCTGATAATATTAAGGTTGGACAATTACTGAATAATTGTTTTACCGTTCCATCAGTTGCTGCTCACGCTGCTCAGGAGAAAAATTCATGGAAACCGACACGATTGGAATTTCTTGAAGATGTCCAACACAGTTGTGTGGAATACGGACACGGTGGATTGTGAAATACTAAATACGATTATAACGACGATATCTCAGTTGATATGGTAGCATGTTATCCTGGAAGTTTTCTTGGATACGGAGAATGTTCTGAATACTTTAAGAGATTTGGACAACCGACACACGAGATGACCAGAGTTGCGATAAAGGGACCCTTACCAGATTTTGACTTAACCGGATTCGCCTGTATAGAGTCGTTCGAGTTTTACTGGGATCTCCATCCGATTGTTTATGCGTGGTTTGGAAGACATTTTTCAGAAAAATGTTGGGCTCCAATAGTACCAATACAGTACATGCCTGATGCTGAAATTTTAGTGTCGTTGAGCGTGAGTGAAGCAATTATATCATATCGAGTGCAGAAACAAGTTTGGTTGCCAGAACCGGATATATTTAATATTAACGATGCTAGGAGAGATTTTCCTAATCTAAACGAAGATGATATTATTAAAATTAATAATAATATACGTGAATGCAGGAGAGAAAGTGATGAGAAATTTGCAAAAGATCTCGGCAGAAAAATAATCGGCAAATTTACGCAAGGAGGATCATATGATCATAAACCAATGTGTACAAGATTAATTATGGACGATGCTGAACTCGATTTTATAATTGCTGATACAACGGAGAAAAACACATTTATAAGTCGCAGTAATGCTTATTTATCAGACAGAACAAAATTAGGTACAATTGGGAGATATACTGATGGCGAGTCGCCGCAGTTTACTCATTTAAGATCTTCGATGCTAGCCTACGTTTCGATAAATCTATTATCAATGATAAACAGATTTCCTCGTTATGCAGTCAGAGTCGCGACAGATTCATTTTATATAAATAAAAAATATGTGGATTCGTTAAAACAACTGCATATTAACAATCATGCTTCATGGGGCAAATGGAGAATAAAACATGAAGATATAATTAGTTATTCTGAATCTGCCAACGTTGAAATTGCGGGGACATATTACAAAAATAGTCAAATACCAAAATTGTCATCGGCACCATCTGTATGTAATCCTGTGGCTAGACATAAAACCGTTTATCTTAATGGGTGTGGTGGCTCAGGTAAAACAACACGCGCGATTGAATTATTTAATAATTATTCTGATATGATTGTTTTGACACCGACACATAAACTCGCCAGGGAAATAAAAGAACGAGGAGTAAAATCATGTACATATCATAGTTTTTTCAGATGGTGCGGAGACACATGGACTCCATCGCGGATGGGTGAGAAATACATTCCTAAAACTATTATATGGGACGAGATATGCACGGTGTCGCTAGAGGTATTAAAAATATTTCTTGATTGGCTGTTATTGAAGAATACTGCTGTGATAATGTGTGGAGATCATGGTCAACCGCCACCTTTCATTGCATCGTCTCCACATGAGTGGCTGAAAACATTTGTAGATTATTACGAAGAAATAACTGATGACCATAGAGCTATCGATAAATCACTAAAAGAGTTTAAAAAGTTAATAAGACTACAGCCAGACAAAATATTGTGAGATAATGCGTAAAGTAATTCCAGAAACTCCTATGAATGATTTTTGGACTTTATGGAGACCTGCTGATTTGATAGTTGCAAGTAGAAAAATAGTTCGCGATACACTTCAACAACAATTATTTACGTTACAGAAAGAAAAATTTTCAAATCTACCTATACCATTATGTTATCACCCAGCAGATACTCGACGACAGAATGTTGATGTTGAGATTCCTGGTGGTGGAATACAAAATCTTATGCTAAATGATATTGTTTTAGTTGTTGTTGATGTTGTTGAGAGCGCGTTGAGTATGGATAAATCGCAGTGGACGTTAGGATATGCTATAACGATTCACTTGTCACAGGGATTACCTATTACTTATACAAATATTTGGATTGTCGATGATCGTATTGAGTGGTCAAATTTAGTTTATCTTGCAGTATCTCGAGTCAGAATAATATCTCAACTGCACAGGGTTATCATGGATTGCGTAATAACCCAATAAATCAACTTTGTCGATATCAATAAAAAATTAGCGAGTTATAAGCAATGTGACAAAAAAATAATCGCGACTTGAAATGGATGCTGAGTTTATTATAACACTAAAACAACGACAGAATAATCATTGTGCAAGTTGTAACGCGGTAATGTTGTGGCTGTATTCAAATAATAATTCAAGACAATTTACCGTTGATAGAATTAATAGTAGTCTTGGTCACACACGCGAAAATGTGATGCTGACCTGTCTTGAATGTAATCGACGTCGGGGGGCTGGACGCTGTGCAAGTTTACAAACGTGAGCGCGGTGGTAATTGTATATCCGTAGGAATTATTTGTAATTGTTCTCGTACAAATCCACGCTGAGGAGCAGTTGAATCTAATCTGTAGATTGCGGGTCTACCTGTGGACCTTACCACTCTGGAAATTTTATGTGTGGTCACACTCCAGATAGGATCAGTTGCTCTTTTTCTACCTCCCTCAAGTTCACCAGGTTCATATAAATACCTTACGGTCACATTACCTAGTACTGGTTGAGAGGAAGATTTATGTTGTATTGGTATATATTTTTTTTGTGATCGCATTAGAAGGTTTCATAAAAGTTGCACGAGTAATTTCGTTATTTATCGCAGCTATCACACTTGGAAACCTTGCAACCCATTCACGAGATCTCTCCATGGACTTAAACTCAGTGGATATTTCCTTTGCATATTGATATCCAAATAACCGCTCAGCAAGTGTTCAATTAAATCGTTCAACGATTGCCTGATCACGATGAATTTCAGTGTGTCCTCGTCTGATGTTAACGTTATGTTGCTTCATCAGCGATGATACTGCACCAAGAAATTCTTTGCCAGGATCAACCTGTAGCAGTTGTGGCCATCGTAGACTACCACGTTGATAAATTCGTTCAAACGCAGATGCAACTTCAGTTGCTGTCTTTGTTGACAGTAGTTCTGCTTCTTTATATCTACTTGCAACGTCAACGACAGTTAACGCGTATCTGTATGTGCGCGATTGACGTCTACCAATTTTAATGGTATCATGTGGTAAAAACAAAATATCTGCTTGATGAACTTCATTAGGGGTACTGACATCAAAATGTGCATATTGAATTTTTTTAGGTGGTGGTAGATAAATTTGCCATATTGCCTGTCTTGCTAACCACGCTGCAGCAACAGGACGTGAGACTATTGCTGCTTCAGCAAGTTAACTAATCGCTGCTTTACCTCCCCAGTATCCTCTTGGACTATAATAAACAGATTCCATTATTATGATAATAATCAGTTGATTAATTACCAGCCCCCAGTATTAGTTTACCTTTCATTGAAGATTTTAGTAGAAAGCTAACAAGTTTCTCTCTGAGAGATTTATCAGGTATACGATTTAACGCATGAATCAACTTTACATCTGCAAGGTGCCGTTGTTGTAAGTCTTTACTTTTATACGCAACATCATGAATGTGACACGCTTGATCAATTGCATTTATTGGATACTCTCTAGGTTTTGGTTGGTCCTGGTTATCGAGTTGGATATCGAGATGAGTTCCAGGACCACAATAATTATATCCAGGTAAACGTTTTTCACCAGGATACTTTGCCCACGGAGCTCCTGGTAATTTACCTAACGAAGCAGCGATATCTCCACCTGTCTTTGATGAAATAAATTTGTATTTTTTTGTACCACATTTCACACACTTGCCTGTAAGTGCGCGCCTGTTATTTTTTGTTATTATTGTCGTTAATCCACTGGTCCCACCGATGGTAGGGGTGGGTGCTCTACATCGAACACAATATAAATCCATATTATTATTAAATGGATATAACTGACTTCTCAGCGACACGAAAACAAGAACCAGTCAAACATCATTCAGCGCTTCCAAATTCCATCAGAGCAATTATACTTGGCCCATCTGGGTCTGGTAAAACGCAGTTATTACTTAATCTGATAATGCGATGGCTCAAGCGGGATAAATTATATTTAGTAGCACCATCTGTAGATGATCAACGATGTTACGAAGTACTTAAAGATTTTAATGAAAATGCAAAGTCACTGACGTGTCCTGATAATGATGCTATTGATTTTATTACCAATATCGATGAAGTTCCATCCATAGATGATCTTGATGGATGTATCAATAATCTCGTAGTATACGATGATGTAATGCTGGGCAAACAATCCAATCCAGCTCGGATATTTTCTCGAGGCCGTCACAAAAATACAGACGTGATTTATTTAACTCAAAAATACACACAAATTCCAAAAGTGATCAGAGATAATTGCAATATCTTAATTGTGTTTAATGGAGTAGATAATTATACTTTAGAAAATATTTATTATACTTGGTGTTCAGGGAACATGGACATCCTTAAATTTAAAAACTTCTTTTCAAAAGCACAAGCTGTTCCGTTCGGATTTATAACGATAAATTTACATGACCCAAGATCTAGGTATCGTATAGGTCTGGATAAAATTGTTGGTTAATTATAGCAGCAGAGAGGGTGAACGACCAGCGTTGAGTGACCAACACGTAAACGAAATACACCACAAAATAAAAACGCGCGTCAGATGATGTAACAAAATGAGCTAACCCAATCGGCCTGACAGAGTCAGGGTTAGATGTTTTGGTTTAACATTATTGACCTTGAGATTTCATTTTCGTAGGAAGGTTTATTTTTCATAAATAAGGTCTCCAACAAAAATTGTCTGTTCACCCTCTCTGCTGCTACAGTTGTATGACCAATGGTTGATTATAGCGCAATATATGTTACACTTAGTAACTCATAGTCTTATTTAAATTGGTGGTACACGTCGAATAAACTCCAAGTTGTACTAACTTTTTCCAATAGGTCTTTAATACTATTCATACATCTGTACTGATTATGGTGTGCCTGGGTGACTATCTCCTTAACCGTTCATTGCAATGTCACCTCTGTCCGCGTGGGTTCGAGTCTCGGGCTCAGACAATCATGTGAGAAGCTTGCCAGTCATTTCCCTTGAGTCGTGATTCTGACTGGGATTCTTCCTCCATCACCTATACAGTCCGCCATCTAAAGCATATCTTGTGCAGAGAAATAATGTTGAACCCAGACAAAAACTGTAATGATTTTGCAAATAATTAGCACAAAGATAAGTGATATATCTGGGATATAAAAATGCCACCTTGTGTAACGTAAACTCGTACTTTCAAAACACTCTTTATGATAAATGAAGTCATTTTATTAAAATCTAAATATTCCACGTTAGGGAGATCTGATCTGACAGACGTTCATAACTTGGTGATATTGGAACTCATGGTACATTTATGTTTAGCAGCCTATCAGATAAAGCGTTGTATTTCGGGTTGGGGAGGTTAGTAATAATAGGGGGCGATTTGGCCCACATCATGCCAAGGAAGGAAAATCAGCCTGGGGTGATATGGCCCCCATATTTATAGGCCAAAATGGCACAGCCTGGGGTGATATGGCCCCCAAGATTAATTATGGGTCAATAGGAATGGAACAGGTGGGATGACGTCATGGTACTGGACACTTGTAACAATGTTGCAAGTGGCTGACCTGAATACGCGCAGCTACTCTAGGTAGGGACAAATACAATAGAGAGACAGAGACATATACAACACATATATAGGCAAGAAGGAATAAATATCGCTTCGAGGCATATAAAAGTGGCCCTGAAAAGGGCCTTTGGGTTATTCTTCTTCTATTGTCTATACTTCTTCAACCAGTTCCTCACTTTTTCAATGATTCCTGTCTTCTTCTTTTTCTTTTCATCCTCTGGAATCCAGTCATGATGTCCCATGGCTCTAAATTGTTCCTGCATCTTCATCCAGTTGTTCTTAAGTCTGTCAAACTCCTCGTTCTTCTTTTTGTTTTCTTTGTCCTTTCTCTCTTTTGCCCATGTCTCTTTAATCTTCTTCACTTCTTCTTCCATCACATTTTTCATCTTGTCTTCGGCTTTCTTTAACTGGCCTAACCCCCATTTGACAAAAGACCACTTCGTCCAATTAAATATATCTTGAAGAAAACACCTCACTCTGATGACAAGATCAATGGCCTGCTTCAAGGTGCCTATTCTTACATACTTAGGCTGGATGAAGCCTCTTAATTTCTCCTCCTCCTCCTCTATCATGCCTTGCAACAGATCCCTGGCTACTTTCAGGCTGTTTGCATAGTCTAGGCTGCCTGGAAACCTCCATTCCTTATCAAGCCTTTCCACTACGTAGGCTCCATCCACCATCCAGAACCAACTATGTCTTTATTCGTTAAATACATTCGTCTTTAATGGTGTTGACTAGTCAACGTGGGTAGCCAGACTGACGAGCGCTCTGCTTTATATCCGTGGAGCACGGACGTGAAGGAAAACTTCCCTTACACTGATTTCACACAAACGAACTGGAATGCATAAAACACACCATACTTACTATCCACACAAACGGACGAGAAGGCATAAAACACACACACTATACTATCTGCACAAATGGGGAGAGAAGAAAAAAACACACCATATTTACTATCCACACAAAGGAAAGCGAACGCATAAAACACACACACTATACTATCCACACAGACAGGAAGAGAAGAAAAAGCACATCACATATACTATTCACACAAACGAACGCGAATGCATAACACACACACAGACACACACTATACTATCCAAACAAATGGGAAGAGAAGAAAAACACACACCATACCTACTATCCACACAAACGAACGCGAATGCATAAAACACACCATATCTACTATCCACACAAACGGGGAGAGAAGAAAAAAAAAACCACCATATCTACTATCTACACAAACGTACGCGAATGCATTAAACACACCATATTTACTATCCACTCAAACGAAAGCGAATGCTTAAAACACACCATATTTACTATCCACACAAACGAAAGCGAACGCATAAAACACACACACACACAAACACACACTATACTATCCACACAAACGTACGCGAACGCATAAAACACACACACAAACACACACTATACTATCCACACAAACGTACGCGAACGAAAAACACACACAAACACATATACACATATCAGTAAAGGAGTGAGTGTTTATAGTCACACTATTCTACATTTACACAAATTGGCAATTGAATAGTGTCCCTTATCTATAGATCTGGTTAGCCTTGAGAAGGGCTGTTTTTAGAACTTCAGATGCACTTGGCTAATGGTTACACCTCCCAGATCTGGCACCACAGACACCTCTCCTGCTCCAATCATTTACCCAATTCACATTTGTGATTGGGAGCGCAGAAATCTCTTGAGTCGCTTCAGAACCCCAATCTTCAGTTTCTGGGATTCTGAAGACTTCCCTCTGTCTTCTATACCAGAGTCGAGGATGTTGTTGTTGTGACTGTGGCTGTGGCTGTGGTTGAGGTGGCGGTACTGGTTGTGGATGTGTACTGGTCATTGGCTTCACCTCACACACAGGTCTCATTATGAGGTGAGGTAGGATCCCTCTTTTCTTTTCCTTCTTCTCCTCTATCTTCTTTTTTCCTCCTCTTCTTTCAACCTTTCTGCTTCTTCAATGGCCTCCATAGCCAGCTTGTCCAGGAGGCCCCTGGCATACTCCAGGTGCATCTGAAGTTCCAGTAATTTGGTTAGTCTGCTACTCATGTTCAATGTTGACGAGTCAACGTGGATAGCCAGACTGACGATCGCATCGCTTTATATACCTGAAGCAAGGACGTGAAGGTAAACATCCCCTGACACCAAAACGTACCATCACATCAAACGCGCGGACCTAAACGAAACACTCAAGTTGACCGTTTTTACTTACAAACACAGACATGCACGATTCGACAAGACAGAGAAACGATGTGTGGATTTTTTTTTACTGACAAATGTAACGAAGTGCTTATAGACACATTTTTCTATTTTTTAAAACATAAACACACAATTTGTTTGGCAATTGAAATAGTATGTCTTTTCTAGAGTATTGGGATAGCCCTGAAAAGGGCTGTTTTGATCGGGGAGTGATGGTAATCTTTTGTACTGTCTATGATTGCGTCCCCGTCTGACGGCAGATTTTCCTATACGATACGGCCTGCTTCTGCGGAAAGAAAAGGAGACCTCCTTGGTGTCTACTCGACAATCAACAAAACCTCTGTCTGGTTCTTGCTGCTGCTCTTGTTGTTGCTGTTCTCTCTGCTTCTGAAGTCTGTACTTCTCTCTCCATTCTCCTTGTTCTTTCTTGATTTCCTCTCTGAAGACCTCTTCTACCAGGTCTTGGGCTATTGATAACATCCTGACATTCTCTATCTCTTCAGGCTTCGGTATCCGGTTTAGTCTGACACGATGTAAATTCATGTAAGCTTCGTTCAGTTTGGCTAGTCTGGAAGGCATGTTCATAGGTAGACGAGTCAACAGTGGATGGCCAGACTGGAGACTGCCCTGCTTTATATGGTTCAAACGCGGACGCGATAGGAAAAATCCCTACTAGGGTTTTTTGTTGAGTCTAAACGTTATGATAGCTAATGTCATGATAAGGGATAGAGAAAAAGTCAAAGAGCATATATTCACAGTCTTTTTGAAAACAAACGACGGACACATTTTTTCCAAAACATAACTTTTTATTTAACAAACAATTAACAACTAACAATTAACAATAACATCAAACAAACTTTTTTTGACAAGGTTGACAACGTTGTGAAATCATGCGAGATTTCCACTGATGGAAGTCATGAGGCCATTGATGTACACTACGTTTCCTAGCTAAAGATAAAAGATAGTCATAATGGTCACAAAACCATCGACCTACTTTCTCATCGTTTCTAGAAGAGTTACTATCAAAATAAGTCACTAAATGTTCTAAAGAATATCCAAGACTGCGTTGATGAAGAAAATACACACAATATTGTCCACACACCATGGAATCTGAGCCTTGTAATTTCACATTATTGTCTCGTGTCGTCTGGGCATTTCTTCTCATAAAGTCAATGAGGTCGTCTTCCAAAGGGGGTAATCCATACGAATCAAAATAATCCACACAATCCTCTTTAGGGAAGTACACGGCGACCGAATGGGTTCCTGGGAGATGACTGTCGTCCGTGTTGATGACATAAGCTTGATGGTCTTGAGGCATGTGGTGATGTATTTCATCTTTAGCACACACGACAGGATTCCAAGAAGCAGTATGCAAACTATTGTTCATAAGGTAATAAAGTTCTCAGGTATCCATTTTTTTGTTTTGTTCAGGTTTTATTTCACAGGTAATGATAAGTCATCAATTCACTTCTGACTTTTTGTTTGAAAATCTCTGACAAGTAACCGTTTCTTTGCTCGTCTCTGTACTTTGGGCTAAGAGAGCTTCGATGTGATAGATCTCTTTAGCAGTCAATGGAGGGTAGGAATGATCACGCGAGCCTTTATACCACTCATGCAACACTACTTCTTCCGAGATCATACCTCAAGCGTTCTCCAGATACTCTTCCAATTTTTCTTCTTGACTCATCATCAGACATTTATCGTGTTGCATTTGACTGGGATGATCGTTTTGACATCCATAGCAATCTTTCTTACTTAATTCCGTAATTTTATCCGCCAGGTATTTGGCAAAACGGGACACTAAATGTTGTTCTTGTTCTGGCCATCTGGACCTGACAATTATATCCTCTTCCTCTTCGTCTTTGTCTTTGGGTTCTGCTTTCACGGTATCCTCCCATTCCATTTCCAAAGATTCTCTAACGTTCAATGAGAGATAAGAGTCATATATTGTTTCTAATAGTCTAGAATGACTTCTCTCAAACTGTTGATTTCTATGGTATTATCGAATTCGGCATACAGGATGACGTTCACCGTCTCGGCGAGAGCTTCTGCAAACTGAAGTTCACACGCAGTTGACCAGATTTTATGGAGTGGAAATAACCCTCGTCGCTGCCTTGGTCTGGAGTGAAATCAAAGGCCCACAAAGTGCAACCTCCTACATAACCTTCGTACGAAATACCGTGACTGGTAATGGATCCTAGTTGTCCGGTAGCTTCGTACAGGGAAAAGTACGATCTCAAGTAATTCTTCTGGGCAAAGTTAGGTTCGAAAGGTCTGGTACACAAGGTCTTGCCATCGCGACTGACTTCGATCTTGGACACTCTGTAGTGCTTAAACTGGAAAGGATTTTGATCGTGGGATCCTTTGAGGGCTGCATTACTGACGATGGCTACGATTAAACGTTTGGGTAACTGACCTTGGAACAGATGATCTTCGAACTTGTATCGGAGTTCAGCGGCAATGGTGAACGTTTTCACTTCTACGCGTCGTATCGGATACTTGGCGGTCGTTCTGCTCAATGTGCGACTGTTGTAGTTTCCAGCTTTAGGTAACACTTCTACGCGGCACACGAAAAGTCTGGCTTCTTGAATGGTGGTTTTGTACTCGATGGCATGAACCATCAAATGGAAAGCGACACTGCTGCGATTTAGTCTCAGGCGAATATCCACTCCGTTCAGCAAATACTTGTCTTGCAACCACATGTCCAAATGCAAACGATCAATCACTTCTAAACTACGACCTTGAAGGATTTTTTTCGACGGTCGTTAAAGCCCACATTGTGAGGATTGTCATCTGCTGTAAGGGCTGTGTCGTTAAACGTGTCCTCAACTGAGGTGTCAGGTTTCCATACCACGCACGCGTCCAGATGAGAGTTCTTGGCCTCTTTTCCATACGTCAAGAGATTTTCCAGGTACTCTCGGTAAGGGTAAGTATCCATATTACTGCTGACCAGTTTGTTATTCAAGTGCAAATCCACTTTGCTGAACAAGAAATGCATGAAATTGTTAACAGGAGCTACTCTGGCATCGCGTCCCAGATTGGTGTTATCGGTTTTGATCACTTTCAGTTTCAGGTACAAGTAACTGCTGTTCAGATCGATGTAATCTTCGGGTTATCCTTTGATTTCAAACTCGATGAGAGCTGAATCCGTCAAAGAGGAGACGGGATGAAATTAGACCCATTGGGATTCATCATCGTGGGTAGCACGGCAAACAGATCCAGTTCCGACTTGGAACAAGCGCAAGACTCTAGGTGCATCATTTTCTTTTTTTGTTTAATAATCAAGAACGTCTAAGTCTCGGACGGTTTTTCTTTTCTTAGACTTTCTAGCTCTAGGGGTGTGAAGTCCTCTGAAGGGGTGTTTTCGTCGTCATTTTCTGCCTTGTCCTTGCTGCGGAATCAGGAAAGCAGGAATGCCTGAGTTGGCAGCTCCCAGGGCATTTATAGGAGTTTCTCGTCGGCCCAAAATATCTTTGCCCTTTTGAATCAAGACATTTTTGCCTGCTGTCAAGAAAGCTTCTTTAGGATTTTGTTTGTCAATGATGACATTTTGGATAAATTCTTTACCTTGCGTCAACACGTCATCTTTCAAGGCGTGCAATCTCCGTGTCACCATCGGTTTCAAAACGGGAGCCACCGAACGAAAGGCTGATATTAGCATATCTCCTAAACCATGTCCTCGCTGTCGAGCGACTCCTTGGTACACAGGATACATGACTGACAAGAAGTTAGAGTAATAGTTTTTGAAAATGGACTTTCACTGTGACTATACCTTTGATGAATGGAATATTTTGTCCCAGATCTCCTTTTACAGTAATGTTGACAGTGTCGAAATACGACTTATTGACGGGCAAATAGTGAGGATGTGCAAATTCGTGGTGAACGTGATAGGTGTTTCCACCTTCCTCGTCAGCGTTCGTGGCAGAATCCACTTTGAAAGGAATGACACGAAGTAACGGTATGGAGGTGTGTCCCACCACGTTGTACTCCGCCACATCGGAGTACACAAAAATCAAATTCAGTCCTTGATTCATTTCTACAGGGAATTTAAAATATTTCGCAAAATCTGAGTTACTGGTCACGGCTGGTATTTCGTTTCTAATCTTGATCAACTTGGGGTCTCCACCCAAAATGTAATACTATTCAGGACAAAATGTAATGGCCAATACTTTGATGAGCTATTTTGTGGTATTCGATCATGACACTTTTTCTGGTTTTCTCCAAGACTTTGCCAAACACGTTACTGAACCTTTCAGCAACAGCGTTCACCAAATGTTGACCACTAAAATAATAGCCTGAGAGAATTTTCAACCGATAAGTGGTCCGTTTAGTTGTGGGGTCTTGTGATTTCATTCAGCCACCTATGACGCGCTCATCCAAGTGTTATTGCACTTGTTCGTCATGAACTTCTACCGTAAAAGTGTTTTGATTTTCGACGATGTTTTTGATTTGTGTCGGGTCAATCATTTCCACCAAAGCCACTTTCCAATGGGCTTCGTGATCCAATTGGATGGTCTGAGGTAATTTGGCCGTGTAACAGCATAAGGTGTTATTGGGAAACACCTCTATGGAACTGTCAATGGGTAACGATAAGTAAAATTGGTTGTTCATAATTCCAGAGTTCTAGTGTCCGAGGGGTCACTGGAAGTCAGAGGAGTGTGTAAAAGAGGATGGTTAGGGTGACTGTTGGAAGGGGGACTGACGTTGGACGCAAGACTCCCGTTGTTGTTCCCGTTAGAGGAATATTTCAGTGACGGATCGGGAAGAAAATAACAGATGCAACTGCTGAGTAAAATGATCCACAATTGTTTCTCTCCTTGTTACAAACTCAAATTGGCAATGGAAGCACCGATGACACAATACACCACAAAGATTTGGCAGAAAAAGACGATTTGCGTTTTAGGCACACGTTCTCCACACCGCACCCACAAAGGTTGCTTTTGTAAATCTTGCAGAGAAAACCTGGGGGAAGGAGTGGCCACTGCGGTAGATGAGGCTGTGTTGAAGGGCATGATGGTCACTTCTTTTTATAGTCGATGATTTGCGAAGCGTTGATCCAAATGTATCAACTGGGAGGATATCCTTTCCAACGTACTTTTACTTCTTTGACACGTCGTTTTCCTACTTTTCGGGTTCTTCGATCGATAATGCTTTCGATCTCGTACATGTTGTCTTCTGTTTTGGTCACGCGTTGTAACTCGGGCAAGTAAAACTTTCCATTTAATACTTCCCCGTTCATGTCTTCCAATTTATAGACGGAAGGATGACGGCCATGCACACGTTCGGTGACATGAAACAATTCGGTGGTCAAGTTGGGTAAGTAACCTTTGTCGAAAGCGCGTTTGGTTTTGCGAATGCGCACCCAATAAGCCTACTGCCAACACTCCACCTTTCTTGGGGACAGTCACTATTGGGTACGTACCAAACAGGCACTCGAAGACGGTCACTTCGTTGTCGGGAGTCACTTCTTGGGGGGCACGTCCGATGCTCCGATGGTAAGATTGGTTGTACGCTTGGACTAAGTGTGGCAAGACGTCAATGTACTTGAGAGTGTGTTGATGCGTAAAATATTTCCACATGCGTTCTTTCAAGGTGCGTTGAAAACGTTCCACGATACTGGCTTTGGTTTCGGGATTCTCGGTGATGAAAAAATGAATGTCACGTTTCTTTAATTCCTTTTGGAAAGCTTGGTTCAGAAATTCGGCACCTTTGTCGGTTTGCCATCGAAGAGGGTGACGCCCGCTTTGTTTCAACACCAGTTTGAGGGCTAGCACTAATTCACTGCTCGATTTGGAAATCAATGGTACGACCAAAGCAAATTTGGAAAAGACATCGATGACACAAAACAAATATTTGTAACCACCATCGTAGGTGGCCAAATGAGAGACATCGGATAAATCGGCATGCCATTGATGATAGATGCCCTCCACATGGGTGCGACTTCTGGAAAATATTCGTCGAATGGGTTTGTGTTAAGGTTTACGTGGCTTGTTCTTGGAACTAACTTTGCACTTGAGGTAAACGAACACTTTTCAGTCGAGTTTTGGCAGTACGATGCAATTTCTGAACTCCGTAACCTGCAGGATAAGATGGATCGTAGTAAATGCTGGCTAACACCTTCTCCATTTTATTAATAAGTGATCCACTCCTCGCTGATAGTACTCTGAATAGGACGAGGGGGTGGTTTAGAAACGGCTTTACGTGTCCGATGTACCACGGGATTGGAAGTCGAAGGTAGTGGTGGTGGTGGTGGTGGTGGTGGCAGTACTGAAATGGCTTTGGTCTTCTTTTCTTTTCTTTTTCACTTCTGTCGAAGGTTGAGTGGACATCATCTTTTTAACCCAAGCTTTCTTGGTTAGTTCTTTGGTTCCGGGACACACCCCAGAAAATACACTAACGTCGATGATTTGGCACACGGCCTTTTATCCTTTTTTGGACTATCGCTTAGTCATAAAGGTGACTATGTGTTTCCCAAACTCGCCAAAGAATCCTCCTCTTTGGAGGTTCCTCTTTTTCTTTGGACGAGTGTGTCTTTTCTGGGGGTGACGTCGATGTTTGGCTAAGCGCTTTTTCGGATGCCTTGACTGTCTTTTTCTTTTTCCTTTCTGGACAGGAGAACGACGATGAGGGAACATCTTTTGGTGGACAAAAGACACTGAAGTCCATGACTCGACATGCGTCCTTTTATCTTATTGTTTATTTTGGAGCTTGTCCTTTAACTGTGTGGCAATATTATCTACTAACTGATCCATTTGAAATAAAGGGCCAAAGAAACCTCCCCTTTGGTGGCTTCTACTTTTCTTTGGACGAGTGTGTCTTTTCAGAGGGTGACGTCGATGATTGGCGATGCGTTTTCTCGGTTGACGAGACTGTCCTTTTCTTTTTCCGTTTCCTTTTTGGACAGAAGAACGACGATGGTGACGGTGTGAACGCCTTTGAGGGGACATCTTTGGGTGTTAAGGAGCACAAAAACACTGATCCCTATCGTTTGCCTCGAGTCTTTTTTATACTGGAATGCGTCGCCACTGATTGTCGGCTCGTCGTTTCATTTTCATGGCAGGCATCACGTGTCTTGGAGGGGTTCGCAACGGATTCAATCGGGACAGTTCTTGCTTGGACAAATCCAGTAAACTCTTTAACATGCCCGATTTCTCTTGGACTTTGATTTTGCGGGCATGTACTTTGTGAGCAGCGGCCAATGCCGCTAAAGAGGAAGAGTGTGTCACCGCTGGAGGAGACGTTTTTGGAGACACGGGTTTCCAATGTTTCATCAAATTAGGAAAGACGCGTGTCAAATCGGGCTTGGCTGGCATCATCAGCAACGGAGAAGTGGAAGGTGTTGAGGCTACTGGAGACGTAGTCACCGTTGTTGCGGCAAATCGTGGCTTGCGAATGTAAGGTTGCGTCCTGGTGGCAGTACCTCTCGTACGGGTGGAAGCTGTTTTCTGTGGGCTTTTCTTTTTCTTTTTCTGTGGCTGTGACCTGGTCTTGACACCGTTTCTCTTTTTATTTTTCATCTGGGTACGTTTGGGCGTGGCTGTTTTCTTGGGGACGACTTTGGGAGCATTAGGATCCCATTTTAAGAGGGAGCGAATGATAACACCTCCTAGAGAACCGCTTCCTCCATATTTCAAAATGATTTGCTTTTTGGTTTGAGTGTCGATGCGAGGATCGACTAGTTGCCTCAAGGCTACTTTGTTTATTTAAAACAAAGGTTTGGTTTGATCTGGAATGTGAATGATGCCTTGCAATAACTGACGTGCTGTCACCTTAAACAATCGTAAGACTTCTTTAAGACTAGCTTCTAAGACACGAGCACGTATTTGTGGATCTTTTTCGCGACTGATGCCGTACAAGGCACGAATCAATTTGACGGGAAGATGAGACTGAAGGGACGTCATGTTGACGATGTGTGAGACAGACCCCAAGTGACCGATGTTTTTATAGAATTTCTTTTGGTTGTTGTGGCTGTTGTTAAGTCGACGACGGGGACGTGTATAAGTCAGGACCTCCGCCTTGGCACCAGTGGTGAAACAGATGGGTACGAAATCGCAAATGCTCGGGAGTGGTGGGTTTTAATTGTACGAGTAAATAGGCATGTGGGGTTTGAGTGGCATCGTCGTACGCATGAGTCAGCCAAAGCGTTCCTAACTGTTTGGCTAACACTTGCACTTGCGATTTATCTGTAGGGCTTTTAAACAACACCACGTAATGAGCATTGAGACTGATGGTGCGATGGGCTTTACTTTGTTGAAACAAATTTTGAGTGATGTAAATGACACTGGCATTACGATGATGCACTTTGTTTAATTTCTTCTTCGACTTCTCCTAACATGTCGTCAAAAATAACCAAATGGGTTTGACTAGGGTCAGACACGATCCCGTCGTCCTCGACAGGAATGCCTCCCACAAAATGATGCAATCACCTTGGCTTTCTCGCAGAAGGCTGTATGCCGAATGCCAGTCTTTGTAACACATCACGATTCGTTGAGGTGGACGACCGATCAAATGATGTTTATGTTCAATCAAACGTTTGACAAATTCGGTTTTGCCTGAACCGCTAGGTCCGGCAATGAGCATGTTAAAGGGATGGCGAAGATACAAGGCCTCCCAACTAGTTCGATCTAAGTGTTCGTCAATGACTTTGAAAGTGGAGGAAGAGGTAGCGAGACAGTAGAGGTAGTCATAGTAGTACTGTAAGGAATGTCACTTTTGACAGGAATACAGACAAGACAAGAGTTTTTATACTTTTGTCAGGACACGTTTATTGCCATCTTTAGTTTTGAACAACACGAAAGACAAAAAATACATAAAAGTCAAATGGTTAAGTACATGAATAAAAGACACATCAAAACGATCATAGCGGAATATAAACAAGTCTTTGTACAACATTTGTGGTGATCAAGAGGTGGTATCGAAGGGACAGTGTGTAATGTTCTTAGAGTCTCTACACTCCTTGGCACAGTCACACAAGCGTCCTCCTGGAATGGTCTTTCGGGGATTTTAATGACAGTCCTGTCCTGTCCTGAAGGGAGTGGTTCTACTTCTTCTGGTACTGTCACTAACACAGGTTTAAAAGTTACTTTTTTCACTGAATGTTTTAATTTTTTAGGATGACAAATCTTGGGCATAGTGTGCCACTTTTGCCTAAGCCTCGAAACCCCAATGTTTCCCGTCACGTACATCTTTCCAGTGAGGGTGTAAGTCACAAGCTACACACACATCATTGTACACATCTTCAGTACCTAAAAGTTGACGAATCTTTCTTTCCTGTAGAGGTTGTCGAGAAGTATCGAGATGAAAGCGCAAAGCTTGGAGCAGAATGAGTTTTTCATGTATATTTAAAGGGACCGCTTTCATGCTTTTTGGAGTGGTAGGTACTGTTCGTAAAGAGTCCTCAAGGAATCGGCTGATAAACGAAATCCCAGAAAGCAAGTCACTAAGACACACACTACACGTAGACCCCAATTCAATGGACACAGTTCTCGTAATAGGCGATTGTAATCCTAAAATTTGAATATGTCATTGCTTTCCTTCCACGGAATCTGTTGTATCACGATTGATAAAGGTCATGGCATGGTAATTCGTTTTTATACCCCCTTTGGTGTAAGGTAATAAGTGTACATTTTGAACAGAATCGGTTTTATTTTAGTACCGTACCAAAAATGTTTAGTCACTAACTCACACACCACACGTTGTACAGAAGTTTCCTCTTGAATTAAGTTTACGTTGTGTACAAGATTTTTGTAATCCTCTAACTCGTCTTTTGGAATTCAGTGTATTAGGATCACCTTGTAAGTTGAATGAGTGGCATCCAAAAATTTATGAACTTCAGGCGATTCATCAATGTCTGGCCACCGAAACATTTTCATCAGAATCAGTCCTCTTATAGCATTTAGGTACCAGTGGTTTAAACATCGGTGAGGGAACGGATGCAATTGTTCTTTGCGTTTCACTTGTGTTTTGACCAACTCTCGCTAAATGCGTTCTCTCAACTCAACAGGCAAACCACGAATGTTCTCTTGTAAATTATCCATGACTATGTCAGTCAAACACTTCTCCTAGAGCGAAAGTAACGAATGTAGTGAGTAATTTATGGCCACTGCCATTCCAGGATACGGTCAAGAATGTCAATAAAATCTTCAAATATGAATGGTCTAAACTGAATATTCGGAAGAATGCACACGTGATCCAAAGAAATCTGACTTGTTTGTTGACTTTTGTCAATTTCCTCTTGTGAATTTCTCGACATAAAAGTTCCTCAGTCACCCATTGAGATATTGCTCTGGCAAATCCCTGTCAAATGTCCATGTAGATCTTCTCTTGCAATTTGTTTGGTAATGTTTGAAGATTATTTTTCCAATGGGGTTTACATACTTGTCTAGGTGTTGTCCAACGTTTGACTCCTAGCCAAGCAGCTGGTTTCTTAAACGACATGGTATGCCACTTCAATGACGAGGTCCCACTAAAGGTAGGTAGTGACAATCCGGAGACCATCGAGCATGTTCAAGGTAAGCGCCATCTTTGTGTTCCCACTCCTGAAGTGACACACTGCAACTGAAGCACTTGACTTTATCCCCTTCGCCCAAGTAGATAAATCCGGCTCTAGCTAATTCTTCGGGGGTAGGTCCTCCCAGATATTTTGGCCATTTTCCTCGGAAGGTTTAGAATCGACTTTCAAAGTCGCAGTATTCAGGTAATCTCACAGGGAACGAATATTCATCCTTCACAGGTTCATTTCAATGAGGGTACGGTGAAATATGCAGGAGTTTGCTCAGTTTTGGATGACATCCGTAGGATGGTAGTCGCATGGCTTCATAATGATGACAGCCACCATGAAAACCAGTAAAGTGAAAAGGTAAACGATGACGAGTGGCATCGCTTTCGCATCTGTCAGGTTTGACACGCACAGCATCACTTTACATGGTAGGTATAGCAAATTTCCATGATTTGGTACTGCATCGCTGAGTTCATAGCCCACGGCATCCCTGCAATCGCAAGGCACAGCATCGTGCTCGAGTTTCTCGTTGGACTTGAGTCTTACGCTCGATACTTGTTGTTTGAAAAAAGATTCATCTTTCTCGCTTGGCGTTGGCAGTTCCAATGAACTATCGGTCTTGGACGCTGTCCCTTTTTATATGCTGACCAATATCGACGTGTCCGTACGGTAAAGTAAAGTGGTTGGGAAGCCATACTCGCTTCTGGTACACGATTTGATAGACTTTTTCCAAGGGTCGGCTGACGATTTGGTGTGTCGGTAAACGTACAATCTTGTGCGGTTCGTGGGTAGTCACTTTAAAATGTCCATCCTGCCCAGACTGCAAGGCTTCTTTCAAGACACCAAAGTTCACCTGTCGACTGGTGCGATAATTGAGAGTCAATTCTTTCACTTTACACTCCGTGTACACTTCTCCTTGTGGGTCACGGTATTCGTAGCCGTAATTTTTGGGACCGACACTTGCAAAACTTAGAACCTTGTCTTCGGGATGCTCGTCCTTCCAGGCTCCTAACCGGTATCCTTCGATTTCAGGGTGTTGTTGACCCAGACGATTGATGTAGATGCAACTGTCCATGTCAAAATACAGCACACGATCTCCTAACAGTTCTAAAGCTTCGTACAATTTTTATAGAGCATGGGCTGTCATGTAAGCCGCAATGATGACATTTCCAAATTCGTCGGCTTCTACAAAGTTCAGTTCTTCTTGGTAATTGAATAAGATGAAGTCCTCACGAATGACGTCCACGTGTTTGATGTATTTAGCTTTGTCGTGAATCATCTGGAAGTAGCGGGAAGGTTCTGTCAAATACTCCATCTTTGGTAAACACGGGAGTTGTGCCATTTTGCCCCACAAAGAATTTAACATCACTTTGGCAAACGATCGCATTCCTTCGTTTTTCTCTACATGGTCTAAAGTGATTCCTTCCTGCTCCCAGTATTTCTCTTTGAATTTCTTTTGGTCTTCGCGAGTGTGACACCAGGAAGGATAGCCACTGGCTTCTTGTTTCAGTTTCAAAAAGGCATTCACGTAGTCTGCGAAAATGCCTTTCTGAGTCTCGTCGCCCTTGTGGCATTTTTCTGTCTTGGGAAAGTGACAAATTTCGTACACTTCTAACAGTTGGTATCCCAGGTTGAGAGCTTTGAACAATTCCACGCTGACCCACGTTCCCGTCAAGGCGCGTTCTTCCTGAGTGTGCTGACATGGTCGGTCTTGGTTGCACGTTACTGAACAGGTACTACACAAGGAAAACATCAGTCTTCCTTGGCAATGACGTGGTAAAACGGGATGGTACAAATTCGTGGGAGGCAAGACTTTGCACTTGATCAATCCTTCGTGTTGTCGAATGTTGTCCACGTCAATGTGTTCCGTCAGCAATTGCGGGTGCCCTGCGGAAAAAGTGACAGTATCTGCACACGTAAGGATGCAGAGAACATACGTCCAAGTATTTGATTTCTTCTCCTTTCTCCTCGTCAGCTTGGTACAGCAATCAGGTGGCATTCGTCCGTCTTCCGTACAAGCTGTCCCACGGATTCAGAGGGTCCAGCAGCTTGTAACTTCCCCGATGCGTTTAAACTCAGGATCGTTTTTCAATCGCTGATCGTACTCGTGTTCCCACATTTCCACCACTGGTATCCTTGCTGTTCTAACTTCAATCGCTGCTGACAAGTGGCCTCGTACAGGTCTTCCATGGTCCGTTGTAAAAACTGATTTTTAGTGTCACGTTGAGGGTAAGAGATGGGACATCTTGAAATAAGCAACCGTTAAACTCGTACACGATCTTGGGTTTTTCTAAGTCCCAACCAGCAATTGAATACCTTCCGATGGCTTTTTCGCCTCCTCCATTGCGTGTTAGAGCCATTTGTCTTCCTTGTCGCACAAGTAATGTAACCAGCGTTGGGCTTTGACCC
>JAECUM010054188.1:0-28473 GCA_016617855.1 Megalonaias nervosa
AGAGAGAGAGAGAGAGAGAGAGAGAGAGAGAGAGAGAATACAACATACAAATCAAATGGCGAATAAAAGTCCTTCCATGTGCACTTGTTCCTACAAGGGATCACGTATTTCAGGAATTTATTAAGTTAATCATATCACTAAACAGTTTTATTTGAATCCGGGTTCGGATCTCCATGAAATTCCAATATGTTGGCGCTGACGTCAGATTATGTCGTTGTAATGACGGCGACAAATCCTCGATTGAATCAGAGTTAATAATGTTTCCGTGTAGAATTCCAGAATAAATTTACACTGAATATCTCTGTCCCTGAACTTTTCTAAATATGAAGCACTTGTGTAGTTTTCTAGAGAATGAATAATTAAATTCCAAAAATAAATGAACTTCAAAATTAATCTTGCTTCAACAATTGAAACATCTCGTACCTTCAAGGTGTATACATACGACTGACTGCAAAGCTCTGAGAATAAGTATTAAAACCAACTAAAACGTTATTTCATTCCCGCGTAATGAGTCACGTGGTCTCTTAACATTGAACAGCGCAATAAAAAACTGACAATCTACACGTAGGAGAGTATAGCCCTATCTACAAAAATGAAATTCTCACTCTGGGAAGATTAGAAAAAGAAAGGCTGTTTACAATTTAGCTAACACGTGGGCCGAAATGACCTTGGCAATAGCCAATGGTTATCACTCGATGTTAACAAAACCTATGAGCTAAAAATAGTGCTGAAGTAACGTTAAGATCTAATCGGGTCTAGCCAATATTTGGGAAAGAGATTCAAATCCAAAGAAAATTATCATTACAATAAAATGCAATGAAACAAAAATAAAACAGAATTTAAAACTAACACACAAGTAATTAAATTACATATGCGTAACACTAGAGATTTCAAGCATTTAGCTTTCAAGTTCTTTAGGTGTGGAATAAAAATCAGTTTTTGTAGAAGATAATACTTTGAAATTGTGTTTCCTCAACAACTGGCATAGGTCTTCCGTCGAGCGTAAGTTTAGGCTCGTCATGGTGTCTTTGTAATTGAGAGAAATGCCTGCACAATGTTTTTGTCTTTGAAAATTTGAAACTGATGGAAATGGCCTACTTCAGAAAATTGCTTATATTTGTTGTAGTTGTCTTTCAATTGTATGAATGTGCTTTGACCAGTAACCTATTAAGAGTCGTCAACATATAGAGAACAATCCATACCAGGAGCCAAACATTTGGTGATGCTATTAATTTTGATGTTGAAAGGCATTACAGATAAAATACTGCCCTGGGGCAACCCATCTGAGATACTAGAACCCACTCATACCTTGAATTCCCTGTTTGAGAGAAAGTTGGATATGAAAGAGAGCACACGCCCTTTTAGAGCCAGATTCTGCAAGTCATTCAATATCCCCTACTTCCATGTCGTGTAATAGCACTTTTCCAAATCAAAGAAAACCGCTACTAAATGTTCATTCTTGACAAAAGTTTCGTGAATAAATGTTTCCAGTCTAACCAGATGGTCATTGGTGCTGCGGCCATATAGACAGCCACTTTGAAAAGGAGATATTAAATTATTACACTCCAAGTACCATACAAGACGAGAATTGACCATTTGTTCCATTGCTTTGCACACAAAACTCGTCAGTGCAATGGGTCGATAGTTTGTGGGAACAGTGCTATTTTTACATGGTTTGGGAAATGGTATTACTGTTGCTTCTTTCCAAATCTTAGGTAGATTACCAGGAATCCATAAATCATTGAAGATTTTCAAAAGATTTATAATGATGATTTTAGAAGGTGTTTCAAACTCTGGTAATGTATTTCGTCAGGCCAAGCTGATGTTTTATGTAAAACCTACATAAGCTCCATTAGTGAGAACAGTTGGTTATAACTTCCTAGTTGTTGGATGTGAATTTTAAACGTGACTTGTCGTTTGATTTTTTAATATTCGGAAGGCTTCTGAGTAATTAGATGATGATGATGAAATTTGCGGGAAACTGTCAGCAAGAATATTTGCTATGTCACATTTTGAACTAAACTTCTATTGCTCAGTTTCAGATGTCGGAGAGAGTTGTGTTTTCTCTTGCCATTTATTTTGCTAATAGTGTCCTAAACTTTCTTAATAGAAGAACGAGAGGTTAAAATAAAAGACATTTATTCCATGATCCTCGTTTGCAATTCTTTGATCGTGAGGCGAGCTTTGGCCCGGCGAATACTGTTCTTACTTAAAATTTCTGGCGTCGGACGATTGTTAAATTTTCTCAGTGCTTCTCGGCGTCTTTACATTCTTTAGTGTCCCAAGGTTTCGGGGATTTGTGCATTACCACAGGCGGGACTGGCCACAGCAGATCGAGTTCTCTGTGGGGAGAAACAAAAATCAGTGGGACACACCGGTGGACCCCCGGAAGGTGATGATACCACCACTGCACATCAATTTGGCCTTATGAAACAATTTGTCGGAGCTCTAGATAAGGAGTCGGCAGCCCTCAAGTACCTTCAAGACTTCTTCCCTAAGCTGCCTGAGGGAAACGTCAACGCCAGTGTCTTCGTCGGACCATAGATAAAGAAGATCCTGGAGTGCAGTGAATTTACCAAGAAGCTCACTAGGAAGAAGAATGCGGCTTGGAACAGCTTTGTTGCAGTAGTTCGGGGCTTCCTGGGCAATTACAAGACCGAAAACTACGGAGTTGGTTGAGACTGGCGAAGAACTACGGCACGATGAGCTGCCGGATATCCCTCAAAGTCCATATCCTTGATGATCATCTTGATAAATTCAAGGAGAACATGGGAGCATACTCGGAGGAGGAAGGCTAGCTCTTCCACCAGGATATGCTGGATTTTGAACGCCCTACCAAGGAAAGTATAACGAGAACGTGATGGAAGACTGATTCGTGAGAGAGATTTACAGTATAAACGTTAATCTCGAAAAACTACTCACTTCTAAATATTTAGTGGTCATTTTTGTATTACTTTCAGGTATAAATGCATGTAAAGTTTGATTTATATGGGTTTTTTTTCTGATTACAGATATCTTTCGCGTTATTTCAGCATGTTACAGCCCAAAAGCATGTAAATTACGCAATAAACACACTTGGTCTTGAATCACATATCATTCACTTGGTTCTATCAGATGATGTTTTTTAACAGGATGGTATTCAACACGAATGACCAATATTTATATGCAAATCGCTGTTCAATTCAATGGCAGTTCTATTGACTACATAAAAAATAAAAACGCACTAAATGTCACATACAAAGAGAAAAAATATAGCATAATATGAGAATATATGCGAAGCGCTTCTGTTCCGACTGCGAAGGTTGAAGACAATACAATCGCTTGAAAGTTTATTACATAAGCACATTGAACTTCTGCAAGATATGACACACAACCTGTATGTTTCTTCTCCGCATGTTGATAATACAATTTTAACACGCACATAAATATGGAAAATATAGAGCAGGACGTTTTATCAGCTACTTTTGACCAATCTCTATAGATAAGTTCAAGGACACATGTCAACCGAATTGGATCACATCGATTAAATACGTTAGTGACATGTCAAGAAGATATCAGGTATCGATTGAAACAAACGCAAACCATTGTAGATGCCTTTATTAGAAAGGGTCATAACAGATTTGAGACATCGACATATGTCATGCTGATCAGGTATAACTATATATGTATTCCACAACTCATTTGCAGTTTGCACTATTTTGTGTTTCCAATTTATTGAAGAAATATTACATCATAACAAAACAATGTAACCTTGGCATCTTGTGTATATGTGTGCCGTTCACCAGTGTGTGTATATATGGATTAATGCAAATTAACGGGACTCTCTTTCTCAAATTTGAAGCAATAGCATTGATCATATTACTTCAATGCGAGCAGACTTTGCACCATTATATCGTTTTCTGTTTGAAGTCTTTCTCCATAGCTGACGATAATAAATATTTATTTCCTTAGAATAACGGTGAACTGTGTCATCAATAGTTGTCTTACTTTTTCTAAAGAGCGAGACATTTACCGGTGAAGGTCATATAAAATTTAAAACTTGCCCCGAAATCATAATCATTGGGGGTAATTACAGTATTTGTTTCTCAGTTTATTTGCAATACACAACTTGTTTTTTTTTTTTTTTTGTTTTACCTGTGCTGAATCAGGTATTTCGTAATACTAACAAATATATTGTGTCTGATTAATGCAGATTAGAGGGAACATCAACCCTTTTTCTAAAATGTGAAGTAATATCACCCATGATATGATTCAATGAGAACAGACTTTGCACCACCATATCGTCATCTACTTGCAGCTTCTCTGCGTAGTTAACGATGGGAAATATTCGATTTATTGGTAAGCCGGTGAACTGTGTCGCCAGTAGTTCTCTTGCATTTTGAATGGTCTGCGACTTGTACATGTGTTTCAGGTCTTCCTTCACTTTAATGTTGAATTTGTCGCAATTAGTAAGCAGACATGCCAGCTTTGAGGTCTGGTGAGAATAAAACAAATGCCATTCATCTTCGTGAATTATTCATTATTCCTATTTATAAGATTTACTGTTTAAATCGTTTCAACACCGTAGCAAATTGGTCACCACTTATATAGGACATTATGATTTTCATTATGCAGGTCCTCGTTCAATTATATAACTTACAGATGTCAGATTGTCTCAACTGTGCATGACACTAATAGGGAATTAAAGTTTGAGTTCCATGATTTTGTCAACACGAAAATAATATCATAAATATATTTAAGTTTTAGCCGACTTCTACCTGTACGATATTACAGAGATGAATTGAAATGACCACATTGTTATGACATTCCACACAAATTGGCAAATGTATATGCTGGCCGATATAGCTGCCACAAACCATGGAGACATAAGACTTCTGTGCTCTTACCTTTTCTTTGAACAAAGTCCAGAATATTCCTGATACTTTGAAAGACATTTGAAGTTCTGGTCATGTCTGTTTCCACTGTTCTTACATCAATTACAAAGATAACACAGACCGCACATTCATCCCTTATTTCCATTTGTTCAAGTTGCTGCAAAGACAGCGTCATATAATTATGCTGAAAAACAGTAAGCTTGGCATTCCCGTATCTTGAAAACATATTCATTAATGTTAATTAAATAATCTTACACACACACACACACACACACACACACACACACACACACATACATATATATATATATATATATATATATATATATATATATATATATATATATATATATATATATATATATACAAACCGTATGTATTCCGTTCTATCTGTCTCATTATTGAGCATAATCCTGACAAATTATAGGCACGATAACTCGTCTGATATAATTGCTCTATACAGAATTAGCATAATACTTACTAAATACTTTCTTGCAATGTGACAGTCATGATAATCTTGCCTCGTTTCTCAGAGGGAATGTAGTCAATTCACTTTATTTAGAAGAATTCATACATTTTCTTCCCTTGAATTGGCTTCATGGTGTATATTTGGTTGCTACGCCAATAATAACTTGAACAAATTATATAGTCTACATTTTAATTACATTCTTCATCGCAAATTATGAAATCAAGGTTTTACTCATATGAGCGAATTTCGTAATTAGGATTATATATATTTAGTAAAAATGGTAAACTAGTCAAAGCTTGGAACAACACGATGCCTGTTGTTGAAATTTAATAATATACCATTTTATCCCCAGGTGTCATATATATGTGACACACACACATTGTTTCCGTCCATCATTATCATCATCAATAGAATCATGAACCAGGTGAATTCAAGTTCCGTTCATGACCAGTTTTCCCCTCATTTCCCCCATTTTGGATATTCGATTTGTTTTAAATGGACCTATTGTTTGATAACTAGAACCGATACACATGATACTGAGATTCCTCCGATTGCCCTGTTTTCTGCCAGGTTATTTGCCATGAATTCTCATATCCGTAGAACTCAATTTTAATATCAATGTGATATTGCAGTTTTGGGGTTATCTTAAGTTAAGGCAGCACTTTAATAACAATATGCCTCACACATTCGCCTCCCCAGTCAAGTTTGAAACACAGACTCGAACAAAAACAAAGGTAATAATACTATATCCTCCTTGTGTTCATTATTTTACGAATTCAGAAACATTGCAACCAAGTACTAGTTATAATACAATAGGTCACTAGGTGTAACCACGTACGCATACCAATGAATCCGCGTTTCGAAATCCAGGTTAACGACGCCAGTTTCCCACGCTTTGAAACTCATGAATGCAGGTTCACTCTTTATAAAGACGTCATGGGAATGTTTTGCTGACTTTACCACCGTGAGCAAATCAAGACTAGCTATTTCAAGTTCTTTTTAGAGAGCTCAACAGAATAATCGAATTCCTCGGCTTATAGTATTATGCGAGTACCTTCAGGGTAATGGAAAGCCTTTCCGTTTTAATTTGCTTATGAGATTATATGGCGACTAACTTTTTTTGAAGACCATTCCGGACAAAATGTACACTGCCACGAAAGCAGGTGCGTTGCAGCATGAGCAACAGCAGCTGTTAACAACGCTGTAGTGGCGTCGAACAATGGGGGAAATAATCAAACCATTTCTTACATTTTTAGAATCTCTGATCTAGACACGTTCAATGCCATGATTGTGTTATTTTTTATCGGCATTAACCTAATCAACTTAACCAGCACAGTTCATCTGAAGTTGCATGTGTTGTAGAAAACCGTAATATGACCTCAAAATCATTTCAATTCTTATATGCAAGCTCATTTGGACAAAAAGCAAACTTAACATCGTGATAGGGCACTATTTTGCACGATGAAGCTCAATTACACCAACTAAAATTACAGGGTCTCCACAGGTGCGTGAATGCCCCTAATTAATGTACGTCATCCTCTCATCAGAGAATCACAGCAATGCATCTCAGTGTATCGTTGGGAGCGACGGGAAGGGACACACACACACACACACACACACACACACATATATATATATATATATATATATATATATATATATATATGCATAAAATTGCTGATCAGCCGCGGACCACCTCTACAGGGTAAGGTTTTCAAAATAGAAGTAATAGATCGAGTACATCATAGCAGTCTCGTTCTATTGGAATTTACAGACCAGAGCCAACATTTTTGGCCTCTATCCATGAAGGAACACAGCTGGTCTAATAATATGTGTGTTGGAAAGGTGACAACAGGGGCCAGCTTTCCCCACCTCATTGACACAGTTTGTGTGGTCAGGGTCCTGTGGGTCGTTCAATGATACAAAGGAAAGATGATACGTCCTACCCTACCTGCTACAATGGTGTCCATTGCCGTTTTGACAATGTACAATCATACATATTGTCAGCAAGCTATTTAGTTAGAACTTTAGCAATGGAACTGTCCATGATCCGTCCAGAACAACCCTATGTTTCAATGCATTTAGGGAGTTCATCCATGTCTGTGTAACAAAGGATCGTGCTTGCATATTTAGATGTGTGTCTTCCAGTTTACTATCGAGACGCAAGTTGTTATTTATGTCCACGTATGTTCACTGAGGATGCTTTCCTTAATATGTCTTCATACGTGGTGGCCTGTATATTTCACCGTTGAGTGGTGTGTTGTCCTAAATGATAGCGTTTTGTTATAAATCGACTAGACTCAAGGACACCTGCCTGCGTTTCCCCAGATATTTCTCGGAAATGGAGAAAACACTGTCATTCTTCCTTAATGGAAACCAATGTTTCTTCGCTTGAATTGTTGACTGTAGAAACTAATATCATCGAATAGCACCATAACGTGGAACAAAAAGGCAGCGACTTCAATTTGATGATCGATGATGCGGCATTTATTATTCTCAGGCCTTGAAGCAACCACCGTAAGCCTATCCCGTCTAATCCATTTTGTCTGGCGAGTAAGAAGCAGCAACGCTGTAAACAGCCAAAGGGTCCATTAAACAGCACCAGGATGGTGTTATTAGGTAAATTGAAGCAGCTTAGCAGCTATTAGCATACATTATGGCTTTATATTCAGTGATGTACATTACATTATAGCAATGGTGAATCTTTTTAACATAGTCGCATATTGCCTGCACAGCAGATAAAGACCGTAACTTTAAGTGACCACTAGGTGCCTTTCTCAAATGAGATGCGGCCCTCAATGGAGCGTGTACGGTCAATAGGTTCACTCTCACAACGAGTGCTGCAGCTAATAGGAGCAGCATGACACGTGAACGCAAGCAAGACTACCACATTGCTTCCATCCATAAGAAGCAAACATGATTTCCCTCGAGCATGTATCCAAGGGAGATGCATCACCATAGCCACAACTACTGTGAACCAGTAACAAGATTTGACATTTGACTAGGCGGCAGCGGCTGAACAAAGCCATCGACGCTCTTACTAATTGCGATGATAGTGAGGATTATAATCCGAGTGTCAGAGGGATGAGTACAAAGGAGACAAGTGGTAGCGAACGACCAAATATATTGCAAGAGAGTCAAAAGAGTATGGATATAGAACAACGGACACTGCTGTGCAAAACCTGAGGAGAAATTTCTCGTGGGTTCAGACCTTCCCATGCGCTCACACGTACACAAATGCGAGAAGTCTCTTTCTGCGTTACAGGTGATGACCAAACAGAATCATTTTTAAGTATCTTTTATAGACCTCTCCGGTGGCCTAGTCTTTTGAGCGTCCGCCTCGGATGCTGGAGGTTGTGGGGTCTAACCTTGGTCGTGTCATACCTAAGACTTATAAAAATAGTATCAAGAGCTGCCTCGCTTGGCGCTGAGCATAAAGAGGTTAGTGTTAGGACTGGTCACCTGGTGTCAGAATGATGTAACTCGGTGGGAGATCATGATACATGTCGGATGCTTGATGACCCAATGTTAGACATCACTATAAACTTTAACACTGCAGACATCCTAGCAATATGATTGAAAATATTTTAAACCTACGTTAAAAATCCAAAACGCACAAACAAACACACTCGCATATCTTCGGTAGACAATCTTACTTAAGGCTGTGAGTTTCACATCATTTCTGGTGAAAATAAAACTATTATGTCGGCCTTGGCTAGTTAAATGATGCAATGTTATTACTATCTTTCTGTGTGCAAGTTTTCAGATTTTATGTTTATTCGCTTTGGTTTGTCTTTGGTGGATATGAAATATATTTCTATATGATTTGTTAAGTTTAATTTATGCCATGAGGTCTGTCCAAAAAACTTCTGCAGGGCGTAATAATATTAGCATGCTTCTGCCGTGTGCACTTCGTCTTTCAAAGTAAGTTTTTTTCTTTTTTTTAAAATACCAGTCTTGCTACCGTGTGTTAGTCTTGACAGAGAGTAAATTACTGCACGCAGAAACCAGTAAGGACAGGTTCAGAGTGTAGTCTATTCATGACCTTCTCAACCCTGTGTGGAACAAATGGTTGAACAGTATAAGAGGCAAATAGGAATTGCACACATCCAATAATAATTGATTCCAAACTTTTAATGAAAATAATGGGATGTACGTTCTCCTCCTCACCTATCAATAAATCAGGCATATTTTTATAAACCTCTTCCACTTCCAAAGTGATGACCCTATTGTAAGTCTAGAAAATCATCTGAACATGATTTAGAGAAAACACCTTGGTTTAAATGCGGAATATCTGTATTTTGTTTTCAGATACTATCCATAGTCGTAACAAGCCGAACAGGATTATCAAGTAGGATTTCGTGGCGAGTCAATCGTTTTACAGTGGTAGGTGTTGTGTAGAATGCGTTTGCAGCATTGGTTAAAATTAAGTTTTGGGAGGAATGCATGTGAATGTTTCTGACTATACTTTTTATCCGTCATTCAACTTTTTCACTGTATGTTAGAACAAATTATGTATCACGTATGATGCAATTAACTTAATTATAATCGTACGATGCTTGCTTCCACAAACACATACCTCTTGGCCTGACTTAAATTTTTCTATTATTGCTGACTTAATGGCCTCTGTCTGTACCTCTTCGTCATCTTTACTTAAGTCATTTCTGAGTCCTGGGTCTCACACATTACGAAGGACGATATGGCTGAGTCATCAATAAGCATCATGTATTCGATGTACTATAAAACGATAGGAAGATATCATCGAATTTCACTTACTAATCAATTCAAAGGCTTTTTAATAGATTAATGTTTAATTGCTTGACTGACGGAATTGTTGTTTGATTCATTGCGAGTGTTGTTCGATGGGCAAACAGTTTTGAACAGAGTTCATGCACTAAACAATTTACTGGAATGTATCTTTCTTTTTTGGAAAACAGTATCCGACAAATGAACGTTGACTTGCCTTTCTGATGTCATAATTGTTGTTTCTTTTGCAAACAGTGCGTCATCATATTTCTCGGCAACGACTATGCAGCATATGACTTAAGAGTCTTCTGGTAGAATGCATCGGATCATATCTAGGAATACTGCAACGGGTTTGGACATCATAAGATGAGTTTATATGCAATATTTTACTAAATGTGATATTTTAGATTCACCTATTACTATCGGAATAGATATTAATCATATCTTCCAAAGGCAAATCCTATTTCCTTTGGAATTTAAATTGACAGTATGAATCTATTACTTTGTGTTGCGTTTGATTAATACAGCATAATAAATACATAAACATATACATGCCCAGACAAAACTAATTAATTAAATACATACATACATACATACATACATACATGCATGCATGCATGCATGCATGCATACATACATACATACATACATACATACATACATACATACATACATAAAACTTAATGTTAAATTGCAGGCGTACCTTTTCGGCACCATGCGCAGAATGGTCTCTAACATTAGCTGTCTGTCCATATGTGCCTTCAAGTGCTGCTAGAATGTTGTTTATTGAAGATTTTCCATGATTCGTAGGGGAACACATCACAAATCTGAACTTTCTGTTTGGGATAATAGTGCTGCATTTCGTCTGCATTACTGAGATTTGCCTACGCAAATCCTGCACAAAACAAGCAATGGTATTTAAAGTATTGCATCATTCATATATATATATATATATATATATATATATATATATATATATATATATATATATATATATATATATATATATATAGTCATTCAGAATATTAGAGCATTTAGATCTATATTAATGTGACCGTGGTAAGGAACAACCCTTTATAACATGTCGTTTGCATGCAAAATATTTCCTTCTTATATAAAAGCGTTACAAATAAAGTTTAAATTTAAATTAAACATAGTCTTTATAGGGGTATAAGACAATTGCACACATAAAATGTCAATAATAACCACAGCCATATATGTTATTATCATCACTGTGAAATAAGAACAAACCTAGTCAATTTGTTTCTACACCCGCTCCTTACAGTATTCATTAAATGGAAACGGTGCTTATACACCTAGTAGGTGTATTTTACTTGGTGTAAGTTCAGTTGGAGAAGCTTTTTTCAGTAAGCATGAGAGATAAAGGGAAAAGCATAATGGATCCCGATGAAATTGTGCATCTTGTTAAATTCATTTAGAAAATGGGGATTTTATAATAATATATCTCTCCTTTCTTAAGTCGCTAATGATTAATCAATTGAAATTTTGACACTGGTCTGTAAATCATAGAACCGATAGCCTACTGTTGAAACCATGCTTATATATGCGTATTAATGCTCCGTGGGCAGATCACAATTTAATATACCAGCAGTATTGGTATATCAGAGTTTTCTATACGATTACTAAAAACGCCGATACACCCATGCATATATTAAGTCTAAGATGTGTTCGACAATTTTATCTAACTAAAAGACAAATATTTACCTTTGCAGTATTGGTAGACAAGGGACACGGATTCCAAAACTGTGTGAAGAAAACTGAATAATTATTTTTGCATTATATACTATTTGAAGACCTTTATGTCTTGAAACTTAATGTGTTTGAGCCATTTCTAAGAATGAGCGGATCATTGCTTGCTCGCACACAACCTCCTTTCATACTTTTTATGAAACATCCTAACTGCCAACCATACCAGACAAAATTAAATTGTTATCAAGCATGAACAGAATGCCATTAGCAAGTGTTCTTACATTTATCCAAAGCCAATATCTGCACGGGGAAATCAAAATATGCAGCAGCAGGGAGGGTGAACCCTACAAAATGGGATTCGAACAAACATATCTAAAACAAAGATTTCACACGAAAACAAAAATATTTAAAAAAACGTCAATAACGTCAAACTGAAACCTCTAACCGAATTGAGATTCTCTCCATAGCGTTAGTTCGTGCTGTTACTTCGCCGTTGAGTTCGTGTTTATAAAGTTTTGTGAGTGATCGTTTATGTAATCGTGCAAGCAATTTTTATTAGCCCACCCTCCCTGCTGCTGTAATTAAACCATTGCATTATGATAATGATCGGCGAAGCTCACTCAGCAAGATTAGCTCGAGAGCGACTAGAAGCAATTAAGAAATATCTACCTGTCCGTGATTCTGTCAGACAACAGTTACAAGAGCGTCAACAGACACAAGAGGAATTTACGGAATCCGCAGAGCAATTATTTAAACCTATCACTGAAACCACTAAAGGCATTGTTCCTGTATTAAACGAAACGGCAAAAGAACCTAAAAAGATAGCGGAGCGAACTAAAAAGACAAAGAAAATTCTACGAGAATTTCCTGCCGAAATAGCTGCAGCTCAGCCAACTGAAGAAACAGATCAAGTTAATGATGGCGGTGACGCAGTTACTGAACAAGAACCAGAAGCACGAGCTAGGATTAAATTCTATGATAAATTTAATGAGGATTTCATTGTCGGCATCGCAAAGTATGATATACCTAAATTAGCTGAAACCGCTTTCTTAACCTATGATAACCGAAAAAGATTTCTGAAACCTGAGTACGCCGATGATGCTATCTCACACGAGCAATGGTACAAATGGATTTTTCGTTTACGTTTTAATGTTGATCAAGCTCGAACTACCGATAAGAGATATTCTGCTTACAATACAGCTATAAGAAATATGACGTTGGCTTTTCAGCGAATGCAACAACAACAACGACAAGAACAAGAACAAGAAAAAGAAAAACCAAAGCGAACAGTACTTGATTATTTTAAACCCAAGGCTGCTGAAACTATCCAAGATCCAAAATATACAGAAGTTATTGCAGCAACGTATGAATCCCGAAGTAAATATTTAAAACCTGAGTATGTTGGCGACTTTGATCTTGATAGTTAGATTACGGTTATATATCTCGTTTCTAGAAATATTCAAAAAATAGATGTCTTTGGCGATTACGATGAGTTTAGAGAAAATGTAATGAAACTAATACAATTTTCTGAGGAAAAAAAAAATCTAAAAGATTAACTCCACCTCGTGAACCAACTCAACCTAGCGAGCCAGAAGAACCTCGTGGCTTACTTGGTAGTGTATCATCTTATTTTTTACCGTTTGGTAAGAAAACTGGCAGTGGAATCACTTGCCCCGACAGTGTCGTAGATGACGTAGACAGATTAGAAGTTCTTGTTGGCGGAAGACGAGCTGGTAATAATTCTCCAGAAATTATTAACGAAATCACATCCATTTGTCAACGATTATTTACCGGCTGCATTATGGACATTAACGATTATAGGGCTCTCATTCATGAAATTATCGACGATGACTATGTCACTGATTATTATAGCGACTAAAGGTCGCCAGTCACTGATTAAGCAGTTAAATAATTGATTATAATAGATGATCATACACGCTAATCAACGCAGACCAATCATGGTCAGGGTGGTAAATGGACGATTACCTGTATACGAAACATATTACGGAGATGGATTAGGTGATGTTCTTAAGGGTTTATTTTCGAGAATAGACCCAAAAGCAATACCGATTATAAAGTACTTAGGCATGAAAGCTACTGATATTATTCGTGAAAAAACTCCTGAAGTCGCAGGTAAAGTATTTTCTACGATCAAGGATAGACTAGCACGATTAATACGACGAAAATCTCAGCCACCAGTAAAATTAGCCAGCACTGAAGTGATGCCTGCAAGTGTTAGTAAAGTAATAAATCAAGCCGCAAATCAAAAACTAGCAGAGTTAGCCGAAGAGGGAGAAAAAAATGTAACAGCAAGTCTGATGGCGGGCCGTGGTCTTCGTGTTAAACGAACAGTGTCAACATAGAAATGTTCAAACGAGTATCTAATCCCGCATTTGATGTGGACGCGCCAGTTCTCAAGGATGAGTCTGTGCGTGATTATCAATATTATTCTTATGATGCTCGAATGCCAAATCAGCGTGGACGAATAGAATTACAAGTTCAAGATACAAGTAGATATTCCTTGCCCGCGGAGGCATTTATCGATGTTGAAGGTGAACTTATAAAAACAGATGATACTGAATACGGCGCCAATGATAGTGTTGGTTTTGTCAATAACGGTGTCATGGCGTTGTTTGACAGCGCCACATACATGATCGACGGAAGAAATATTGAATCCATTAAAAAAGACGTTGACGTCGCTACGACTATACTTGCTCTTGCGCGATACAGCAACGATTTTTCAAGATCAGCTGGTCCATCAATGCTGTTTTACAAGGATACTTCTAATAATCCTGATTATAGGCAATATAATTTAGTACAAACACCGCGTGATACTGCATCTGATCCACAACCAGCTGGAATGATAGCTCGGCCTGGTGCTGCATTTTCGATAATACAAAATGCTAACCAAAATTTCAACTTGGGATTTTCAGCACGTCAGTCAATGTTGCTGGGAGACCACAGAAGATTTTCTTGCGCGATTCCGTTGTCACACATCTTTGGATTCTGCAGACACGTACGAAAGGTCATCTTTGGAACTAAACATACAGTTGTACTTGTCAGGAAAGCAACCGACGATGATGCAATATGGCGACCTGCTGGTGACGCTGATAAAGTAAATCTAACAAAACTTTCATTGTGGATGCCAGTGATGACCCCATCGATTACCGTCGAAGATCGGTTGTTCGCTTTTATGAGTAGCGGCAGTAAATCAACGTTGTCGTGGCTAACAACAACCACAGATGCTATTAAAAGTTCCGGTAATGGTTTATTTACGTGGCAAATAGCATCACAACAAGGTATCTTTACACCGCGACATATATTTGTTGCGCTTCAAGATACTCGACGAGTAAATGATCAAACACGTAGTTTAATGATATTTGACAAACTCGGTGTTTCCGAGGTGTCGTTGCGAATAAACGGTCATCAAGAACCATCCGAGGATATTTTGTTAAATTTTAATCAAAATCATGTAGCGCGTGCATATCATCGATTGATGTCATTTATGGGGCGTGATCAAAATGTTGATACTGGTTTACAAATATCACAGTTAGATTTTACAACGCCATATCCGATTTATGACTTTTCACTGGAACATTTGGATTTGTTTAGACAGTCTGTCGTTGATATTCACTTTCAAGCTCGTGTAACAGAATTACCTGTTGTTGCAGTTGGTCCACCAGTTGTTCATGGTAGTTACAGAGCAATCGCCTTTATATTATCCAATAAAGCAATGTTACTTCAAGGTGTTGGTGGTCGCATGAGAGTTGTTGATGCTCCCGTAGAGAATGTGCAAGCGCTGATTTAAATCAGTATTTAGAAGTCAAATATATATCATAAATGTCATATCATCATGTCAGTGTCAGTCTGACCCCGGGTCAGATTAAACGATTACAATCGTCGTCGGCAATATGTGGAACAAAAATATCATTAAAACACGATCAAATGTCCGGTGCAAATAAATTATCGTTGACCGAACGTCAATTTAAGAGATTCAACGAAGCTAAACACGCCAATAAAGGAATACGATTAAATCTTTCAGTGGGCGCCATCAAGGATGCTATTAAAACCGGAGGAATATTTCCGCTTCTCGCAGAGCTACCAGCGTTGATAGCCGCAGCCGCTCCAGCTGTTGCAAAAGCTGCTGCGTTAGATGCAGTTGGGACAGTTGCTTGAATGGCTCTGAAGAAAGCAACAGGAAAAGGAGTAAAAAAAGGAAACGGAAAGGTCACGGTCTGAGACTTCCAGGGTCTCGACCAAACAACGTTTGGGGGCGCGGATTAAGAATTCCAGGGACTCAACGATAGTTCCACTATCGAATTTTGATCTTATCAACGCCGCTAATCAGTTAAATATAAAGAATTTTAGAGGTGTTTTTATGCGTGATCAATTACCAAAAAATCCGACACTGTCAGAAACAGGTATTATCAATCTTGATTCATCAACGGGGCCAGGTACTCACTGGGTCGCATACGCCATTGATCCACGTGGAATTATTTATTTTGATTCGTATGGGTTGGCGCCACCAAAAGAATTTTTAAAATACGTAGGCAGATTTCAAAATATTCCAATCTGGTATTCAACGCTACCAACACAAACATTAACGGATCCACCAATATGTGGCCGTGAAGCACTAGTAGTACTTAATGCTGTATCAAGATCAACGAAACCACCTCATAAAGTTGTACATGAATATACATTAAATAATCGCTAATCATATAATGGTAGATATTTATGGAAGACCTGCTACGGCGCCTGGTAAAAAACAACTCAACATAGATTTATCAGATTACGTTACCAAGGATGACTTTGCATCATTGACGAATTTAACATCCGTAGACGCCAATGAAGTCGTTGTATTTCAAGACCAATTTGGAGTTCTAAAAACGAGTAATCTCAAATGGACTGAAATTCTTCGTAGAGTTCTTGGATCAACCGGAGGTAACATTCTAACGTTTACTAACATCGGAACGATCAAAGATTCATCTGTATCTATTGCGGGAATTCGAGATGAAATTCGAAAAAGTGTTTCTGATCGTTTAAAATCCACCGGGCGTATTATGACCGGCGAAATTAACATGAATTCAAATAAAATTGTTGCTCTACAATCACCAGACGGAGACGAAGGTGCCGCAACGTTGAAATATGTGGATGATAGCGATACCACGATCAATGATAGAGTAAATACACTTCCAGCCGAGTGTGACGTTCATGTAAGTGCGTTTAATAATACTCGTAGAAATTTTCAAAAACTTAATAAAACCGCTGAAGAATTCTTTTGAAGTCCACGAACCGTTGATATTAAACTCACCGACATTGATACAAAACTGAAGGATATTGTCAGTGGAATTCCTAATATCATTGAAAAAATGAGTCTGATTAAAATTCCACACAAACAAATTAGCAACATCACTTACACGGTGGCGTCTGGGGTATCAACGTGGACACTGCCCAATAACATTCTCGAATATACCGCAGAAGTAACTGGGTTATACAGGTTGTCCATGTATGGGTTGGAAATTACTGCAGCCACTTCATCATCGCCGAATGTATATCATAATCCTCTACTGGTGATGCTAACCAAGGACACCAAAGAAACATTTACGTTGATATCAACGGAAATACTCCCGGGACGTTACTTGTGGTGTCCGGAATTTATCACTGTCTTAGGCAACAACTAAAGTATAATGATAGACGTTCAGCGATACAGATACGATCAAGTAACGACATGGCAGAATAAATTAAAAACCATCATCGATAATTACACAGCAAAAATAAAGAAGTATCGTAGACGTGCAACCGTCGTTGACATCATGGTTTATTCGGTTTCTACGCTAGTTGCTGAAACCGGTGTAGCATTAGCATCGCTAGCGACGATGACAGCGCCGATTGTTGTAACAATGATTGTTTAATCGTCAACGTCGATCGCTGGAATATTTAATATAATCGCAAAGAAGATAAATACGTGCACGAATGAAAAATTAAACGAGTACATGATGAAATTACATACTGCAACGACCGCATATTCTAAATTGTCATCGTTGATTTCTTCGTCACTCAATGATGGAATAATATCTGACGAAGAATTCAGTATCGCAATAAAGATCTACAATGAAGTATTCCACGACAACGTCGTTAATGATGTCGTCGTCAATGATTTAAAACAATAATAGTATAATAATGTCAATGTTCGATCAAAGATCTCAGGAATTATTACAACAGATCGTCACTAAAACTGCTCCGGTAAGAACCACAATGATATCAGTGAGTTCAACTTCGCCTGAATTCAGTATTAATTTTCCAACTGCAATACCAGCTTCCGAGATAGGTTTAGCGCAATTACGGGTTTATTATAGTTGGCCCAATATTAGGTCAGCGTCGTTTGGTGCACTACAACCGAATAATTCGTTAGTATTTGCAATTAAATACAAACCCGATGGAACTCCTGATTGGCAAGTAGTTAGTATTCCAACGGGAAGTTATCAAATAGAACAGATCAATGAAGAATTCCAACGCAGAATTAAATCCATCACGGGGCGCGAATCAAAGATTGCCATTACCGTCCACGAGCCAACGCTATCATCGGCCATTGAAATATTATCAACGGATTACGCCGTGGATATATATCAGTCTTCGATTAGATCAGTGCTTGGTTGGCTTGAAGTTGAACCTGTTTATGAGGGACCGCCAGAACCACGCCGAGATGATTTCGTAGTAACAGTAGAAAAACCAACGTATTTTTCACAACTTATCCACGATGATGTTATTGGAATTTTTATTTTTTCATTATCATCACCATCATCTGAACAGGTATTTATTACTGACAATGATGCACTAAAGTACCCTCTAGTAAAAATTACTCCAGCAGAAATTAAAGAAGTAAAAATACCACGTCCCGGTGGTGAAATAAGTCGATATGAGTCAGTTTAAAAATTTGATAAATTTAAAAATATTTCTGAGGTTTTAAACGCTGAATTTAATCGTAAAATTATTAATTTAGAAAATTTATTATTGTCGCTGTCGCAGTTGTACAACGACGATGTAAAGCAGCAAATTATTGAGGTAATAAAACAGGTAGAAAAAAATTAAACTAGATATAAAATTTATTGATAGAAATGTTGTCTTAAGCATGATATATGATTTTAAAAGATCGTATAATGAAAATGCTGTATTGGCATTTATCAGACATTACGGAAAAGCCCCAGATGAACTTCAAATATTTGTAATACCTGAATTTGACTCTACTGAGTAAAAAAGAAACTTAATGATGTCATCGATAATCACTTTCCTAAAATCCTCGAATCGTGGAAAAAATAGCCCCACCATCAAGTATTCTCCGATACAATAATGATCCGTAAGGGGGCGGCCGTCATATTGCCCCGGGCATCGTCAACATCACATCAACGATCGCGGTTAATCTAGTATGCGATGCCGTCGACGGCAGTTATCAAGTAGACACTGATAAATCCAATCAGGCCCAACAAGGATACACTCTCTACTCATTTACACCTCAAGTCCCTCCAGGTTATTTGATTGTATCAGAATCAATCAACGTTGTTTATCTGAAATGTCACAGTCGTCTCTTATCACGGATAAATTTCAAACTTACTGACTAAAATGGCCACTTGCTCGATCTTAGGTCGGAGTTGCTGAATGTAAACCTGTATGTGCATTCGTAGAACGTCATCGTAGATCTCGCGTTCGTAGCGACGCCGTCAACGAGAAACAAAAAAAGAAGTACTGTGAAATCTAGCGCGTTACGATGGACCGACTAATGTTGAGTGGACATGATACAACAATCATTTTGACGATCTGAGGTCTCTATCATTGTTGGAGAGAGTGTACAATCATTATATATTTATTATGAAATGTACCCTTTCGCCACTTTGTGTCATCGGGGGTGGATAAATATTTTTTTTTTTTTTGTTTTATGAGACAATGGGCCATGATACAACAATCATTGTGACGATCTGAGGTCTCTATCATTGTTGGCGAAAGTGCACAATCATTATATATTTATTATGAAATATACACTTTCGCCAATTTGTGTCATCGGGCAGATTTTGTGGGAAAAATAATAATTTATTTATATTGTGAAATCTAACGCGTTACGCTCTGAATGTGGCTGGGGCAACTTTACAGGTGACAATGTTAGCTTCGTCGTCGTTGTCACTGGTGACGGAGTCATTGGTGACTTCGTCATCATGGTCAGAGTCACACTCGTCTTTATCTTTAGCCAGTAACTCTTCCGCGTCTTCGTTTATCAACTCAGTCATCGCCATGATATCTTTCAGCTGTTTTATACGAGCGTGCACGAGTCTTTTCGTTTCGGATTCGTGAGATAATTCTAACCTAACCCGCTCGATGGCCCGTGATAACGGCACAAATAATTTCACCTGGGTATCCGTGATTGCCGCCAGCGTTCGTAACATCGCCTGCTGAATTATCTTTATAAATCTATAATCGGTTGCAAGGTATACCTATTTTCTGACCTCCGAAATTGTAATGATTCAAAATCGCTCATTATTTTTTCAGGATCAAGTTGGTCAGATATTTTCACGCCGCTGTGTTGTAATTTCTTAATAGCAGAAACAATTGATGTGATATTTTCCGTGATTCGTTATTTTTTTTATATTATAAATTATTTGTTTAAATAAAAATAAAATATTTCTGAATCAGATAAAAATAAAAATATATATTTTATAGATTCAAAAATAAACAGCAGCTATGACGCTCAGTCTTCCATTCCACTGGGGTCCCTTTTGCCGGTAAAGTCTTTACCAATAAGGTCATAAAAGTCCCTTGTTGGGGCCTTAAGCCCACGGGGCACTCCTCATGGTTAAGATCTGTCTTATGGTCCACAGGCACCTTATTGAGACTTTTTGGTCCGGCGGACATTCTTTCTGAATGTCGCTATCTGGTGTACCCTTCAGTGATCACGACTTCACAACACCCTGCAGTTTATTTTGGGGACGCAAGCGCATATCGATTTCATGTAACCCCTACCAAATCAAACCCCGGGGTAAATGCAAAACTGCACTCACCACGTTGTTCAACATGGTGAGGGTTACATGAAATATCATGGGGCTTGCTTTCGCCCCAATTAGATAGCATCTGTCGCCGAATGCAAGATAATATATCTTTAGCATTTTTGGAGACTCGAACACGCAGAGAGTCTACACTAGTGGATCTGCACGCAAACGCCTTAACCACACGGCTATCGGAGCTGTTATGAATATACAGTTAAATTTAAGTATATAAATATTCACACTGCCTCACAGTGACTGTGTCACCAGTGACAATGTCACGGACGGCAAATCCCTACACCGAAAGAATATTCTGATTCTGAATAAATTCTGCAATTTTATATATTTCTGCCGTTTTTGCTTTATTTAAACACTGTAACACTGTTACGGACAGAACTCTGTGTTAGTAAATGCACTGGATCGATATTATTCTAGTACATTCCGCCCGCTGCAGAATAAACTGTGTAGCTGAACGTGTCATCGAACATTTCTCAAAAGCAATACACGGAAACGGTTTAACAGATATAAGACGCACAAAAATAAACGAGTGGGCGGAAACAGTTCGAGATACTGGAGCATCTATCAGTGACGTTGCTAAGCTAGAAAAGAAATTAAAATTTCCAATAACAGTAAAAACACTAACCGGAGAAATTTTGTACAAACAGAAATATACAAAAAATGGAGCTCCAATAACGATCATTGATCATGACCCACATGCATGGACTGATGCTGTAACAATATTTCCAAGAGATAGGACAGTCAGATTTTGTGACGATTATATATTCGATCCTATCGCCGATATTAGCAAGAACGATCATGTGTCTGTTTGGTTATTTCAGAGTTCAGAATCTGCATATTACGATCAATTTGTAAAACCTAACGGAGAGATTTACCGTAGAGAATCGCTTCATGGCGAAATGAAGAATCTTGCACAACGCCTTTGGCGTGAATATGATTCTGATGATGTTGAAGTTGAGCAATTATTAAATAATTGTTTTACAGTTCCATCCGTTGCGGCTCACTTTGCCCAGAAGAAATATTCATGGTCGCCGACGAGAAGAGAATTCCTCGAAGATGTTCAACGTAGTTGTGTCGAATATGGGCATGGCGGATTATGGAATACCAAATACGATCATCGTAAAGTTATATCCGTTGATATGGTTGCGTGTTATCCTGGAAGTTTTCTTGGATACGGAGAATGTTCTGAATACTTTGATAGATTTGGCCATCCCATACACGAGATGACGAGAGTGGCGATAAATGGACAAGTACGTGATTTTGATTTAACTGGATTTGCTTGTGTAAAATCGTTTAAGTTCCGCGATAATCTTCATCCGATCGTTTATGCGTGGTTTGGTAGACATTTCTCAGAAAAACATTGGGTTCCAATAGTGCTATTACGATACATGCTTGATGCGGCAATCATAGTTTCGTTGAGTGGTCAGTGAAGCTATTGTATCATATCATTCGCAGAAACAAGTTTGACTACCACAACAAAAGAAACATTCCCTGACAGATCCAGATGAAGATTGGAATAGAATTGATTATGACAATAAAGTTGCAAAAGATCTCGGTAGAAAAATAATTGGTAAATTTACTCAAGGTGGTTCGTGTGATCCTAAACGGCATTGTACAAGATTAATCATGGATGATGCTGAGTTAGATTTTATAATTACTGATACAACAAACAAAGGAACATTTATAAGCAGAAGCGATGCTTATTTGTCAGATGGAACCAAACTAGGTACAGTAGTGAGTTATATTGATGGTCAGTCACCGCAATTTACTCATTTAAGATCTTCTATGCTCGCTTACGTTTCTATAAATTTATTATCGATGATAAATAGATTTCCTTGTTACACCGTCAGAGTTGCTACGGATTCGTTTTATATAAATAAAAAATATTTAGATTTGGTAAAACCGTTACTCGGTAGCGGCGAATGGGGATCATGGCGAATAAAACAAGAAAGTATACTTGATTATTCTGAAACAGCAGATGTTGATATCACGGAGACATACTACGGTTATAACAATCAAATACCAGTATCAACATCACCATGTGTATTTGATCTCGTGGCCAGACATAAAACCATTCATCTCAATGGACCTGGAGGTTCTGGTAAAACAACACGTGCGATTGAATTATTTCGGAGTTTAGATATGATTGTGTTGAGACCTACACACAGACTAGCAAGAAAAATAAAACAACGAGGAGTAAAATCATGTACATATCATAGTTTTTTCAGATGGTGTGGAGATACGTGGACACCTGAGCGAATGGGCGAGAAATATATTCCCAAAATCATCATCTGGGATGAAATTTCTACTAAGTCGTTGGAAACATTAAACATATTTCTTGATTGGTTATTAACAAAAAATACTGCTGTGATTATGTGTGGCGATCATGTTCAACCACCACCTTTCGTCGGACAATCTCCACATGAGTGTTTAAAATCATTTGTGGATTATTATGAAGAAATAAATGATGATCATAGAGTTATTGATGAACCTCTGAAAGAATTTAAAAGATTAATCAGACTACTGCCAGAAAAAATACGATCAGAGGTAATGCGTGAAATAATTCCGGAAACACCTGTAAATGATTTTTGGAATTTATGAAGACCAAATGATTTAATAGTTGCGAGTAGAAAATTAGTTCGTGATGAATTGCAAGAGAAATTATTTATGTTGCACAAGGAAAGCTTTCCAACGTTACCTGTACCGTTATGTTATCGCCCAGCGGATACCCGACGACAGAATATTGAAGCTCATGTTCCAGGAACAAACGAAAAACAAAATCTCGTATTAAATGATAAAGTTTTAGTTGATGTTGATGTTGTTGAGAGCGCGTTGAGTATGAATAACTCACCGTGGAAGCTAGGATATGCTATAACGATCCACTCGTCACAAGGACTAACTGTTGCTGATACAAATATCTGGATTGTCGATGATAGAATAGAATGGTCAAATTTAGTTTATCTCGCAGTATCTAGAGTCAGGAGAATAGCTCAACTACATAGAGTTGTCATAAACTCCACATAAAATAATAATCAAACTATTAGTGACACCGAAGGTGTTATTGGCGTAATAAGAAAAAAAAATTATCCGGTTATAAGCAATGTGAAAAAAAAATAATCACGATTTTGATATCGATGTTGAATTTATTATGACACTAAAACAACAACAGAATAATCGTTGTATAATTTGTAACTGTCACATGTTGTGGAAGCATTCTTGTAATAATCCAAAACAATTTACAGTAGACAGAATTAATAGTGATCTTGGTCATACACGTGATAATGTGATGCTGACCTGTCTTGAATGCAATCGACGTCGAGGTTCCAATTTACAACAGTGAGCGGTAATTGTGTGTCTTTAGGAATTAGTTGTAATAGTTCACTTACAAACCCACGTTGAGGAGCAATTGAATCCACTCTGTACATGACGGGTCTACCAGTAGATCTAACCACGCTAGAAATTTTATGTGTAGTTACACTCCAGATAGGATCAGTTGCTCTTTTTTTACCCCCTTCAAGTTCACCGGGTTCATATAAATATCTTACGGTAACATTACCTAATACTGGTTGAGAGGAAGATTCACGTCGGTGAATTGGTATATGTTTGTTTGTGATTGCATTAGAAGGTTTCATAGAAGTTGCACGAGTAATTTCATTATTTAACGCAGCTATCACACTTGGTAATCTTGCAACCCATTCACGAGATCTTGCATCTGTATAAATTATTTCCTTCGCATACTGGTATCCAAAAAACCGCTCAGCAAGTATTCGATTAAATTTTTCAACGATTGCCTGATCACGATGAATTTCGGTGTGTCCTCGTCTGATTTTGACATTATGTTTTTTCATCAACGATAATACTGCACCAAGAAATTCTTTGCCAGGATCAACTTGTAGCAACTGTGGCCATCGCAAAGGTCCTCGTTGATAAATTCGTTCAAACGCAGATGCAACTTCAGATGTTGTTTTTGTTGACAGTGGTTCTGCTTCTTTATATCTACTTGCAACGTCAACGACAGTTAACGAATATTTGTATGTGCGTGATTGACGTCTACCAATTTTAATGGTATCATGTGGTAAAAACAAAACATCTGCCTGATGAACTTCATTGGGAACGCTGACATCAAAATGTGCATACTGAATTTTTTTAGGTGGCGGTAGATAAATTTGCCATATTGCTTGTCGGGCTAACCACGCTGCAGCAACAGCACGTGAAACCTTTGCAGCTTCAGCGAGTTTACTAATCGCTGCTTTGTCCTTCCAATATCCTCTCGGGGAATAATAAATGGACTCCATTATAATAATCATATAATTAATTACCCAGCCCCTAACATAATTTTACCTTTCATACCAGCTTTTACCAGAAAAGCAGATGCTTTTTCTCGAAATGATTTATCTTTTATATTATTTATGGCATGAATTAATTTGATATCGCCGATAAACAACATCGTGAACGTAACACGCTTGATCAATCTTGTTTATTGGATACTCTCCAGGTCGCGGTTGATCTTGATTGTCGAGACGGATATCTAAACGAGTTCCTGGCCCACAATAATTATAACCCAGTAAGTGTTTTTTCCCCGGGATATTTCGCCCACGGTAATCCTGGTAATTTTCCCAACGAGGCGGCAATATCACCTCCTGTCGCTGTGTTTGAAATAAATTTATATTTTTTTTGTGCCACACTTTTCACACTTACCTGTCAGTGCATGCTTTTTATTTTTTTTAAATTTTTTTTGTTGTTATTATTGTTGTTAATCCAGTGGTAGACGTGGCTGCACGGCATCGAACACAATATAAATTCATATTATTTATTATATGGATATAATTGACTTTTCTGCGACACGAAAACAAGAACCAGTAAAGCATCACCCAGCGCTACCGAATTCTATCAAAATGATAATAATAGGTCCATCTGGATCAGGTAAAACACAATTATTGCTTAATCTGATAATGAGATGGCTCAAGTGGCATAATTTATACTTAGTAGCACCATCTGTAGATGATCAGCGATGCTATGAAGTACTTAAAGATTTTAATGAAAATGCAAAATCGTTAAATGAAGACAGTGACGTTATTGACTTTATAACTGATATTGATGAAGCTCCATCTGTAGATGATCTTGATGGAAGTATTAATAATTTAGTAGTATACGATGATTTCATGCTGGACAAACAATCAAATCCAGCTAGGATATTTTCTCGAGGTCGACATACAAATACAGACGTGATTTATGTTACACAGCGTTATACACAAATTCCAAAAGTAATCAGAGATAACTGCAGTATTTTGCATGTGTTTAACGGAGTTGATAATCATACGCTGCAAAATATTTATTATACTTGGTGTTCAGGTGACATGGAGATGATTAAGTTCAAACACTTTTTTTCAAAAGCACAAGCTACCCCGTTTGGTTTTATAACAATAAATTTACATGATCCGAGGTCGAGATATCGTAACGGACTTGATACAATATTTGGATTAAAACCACAGCAGCAGGGAGGGTGGGCTAACAAAAATTGCGTGCACGATTACATAAACGATCACTCACAAAATTTTATAAACACGAAGTCAACGGCGAAGTAACAGCGCGAACTAACCCCGGTGATTTCATCACTGGTGATCTCATCACTGGTAATATACGGAAAGTTAGAGGCTTCAGTTTGACGTTATTGACCTTTTTTTTAAAATTTTTTTCGTGTGAAATCTTTGTTTTAGATATGTTTGCTTGAATCCAATTTTGTAGGTTTCATTACGAAGTCTTATCATATTTGTTCAAACTAACATCTGCACGAGAGACACTAGTCATGCTATATACACATAATAGCTTTCAAACCAACATTTCTCTTACGAAATAAAGATCTCTACAAAATATTTTTTGTACAAAGGCTCTTTACGTTTTGTGGTTTACTGTATGACATTTGTAGTTCCTAGAGTCTGTAACACTTTAAATGCGTTGCACTGTGGGTACAACATGGTTATTGATTTGATTTTGATGTCATTAAGACTGGGCAGTTAATTTTGTTTACGTGCAATAGTCAATGATTGAAAATCCTAGGAACATATAGACAAGGGCCAGTTTAAAAATATGTGCTCTCCGAATGATTTAGAAAAAGCATTGCGATTATTAATGCGGAAGCAAGGAAAGTACTAATAAATAAAAAACACTGATAATCGAATAACATATATACCTGGTAAACTACATTAACTGGACTTTTTATAGCAGAAATACACTTTATGCGCATCACATAATTTTACAGTTGGGTTTGGTATTTCTTCCCCCATTTGTTTCAGATTTTATCAGACAGCATACAAGTTACTCGTTAGTTACAACATCGAGATATAAATCGAGTAATACAAAATAACAGCCAAAAATGGTATAATTATAATTGGGCCATATGTATATATTACGAGCAAAAGAAGTACATAGGTTACGAGGGAGATAGGTAGTAATTTTAAATAACCAGTAGACACACAGAGTGGATATTATAGCTTTGTTTTCTAAATGATGTTTACATCACATTAAGTATTATAAATGTCACGATTAATGCTTTTGCTCAATAGTTTATTTGAATTAGTTTTGCTATTCGAAAATACCATTCAAACTAACAAACCTGCAAAATGAAATATATTTCAAAAAACGCAACTATAATATGAAAGGACAATTAGCTTAAAGGTGGATATTATAGAACAACTTTAAGAAAGACACGCTTGAAAAACCTATTGAAGCAAAAAGAGTAAATTTAAATTTTTTAAAATAAATTGTCAAACACTATATTATGAATCTTATCGTTAATTTTGATGTTAGCTGGTATGATAAAAAAATGGTATGTGCAACAGTGATATAGAGGTTACGTGGGAGTTTAGTGGTAAATGTACATACCCAGCTGGCACTCAGAGTAGATATTCTTATTATGCTTTTCTAGATGAATATTACTTCTCCTTAAGTGAAACAAATGTCAAGGTAAACACTAATGGACAAACTTTCATTATAAGTATCATTCTCACTAAACAATGCAAAAGGAAATAATTTTTGAAAACCCGCCGTTACAATGTAAACGAAAATCAGATTTTAAGTTGATTAACTGTCCACTTTACCGCATAGCTACTCTGTGACTCCCACTTCCAAATTGCAGTTAAACAAATATTGCTGCATCATTAGCATTTACTGTAACTGGTTTTCTTCTGTTTACATATATCTAATCTACATGTACTATATTGTTTCCCTCAAATGCTTTTTTCCATAAATGTTTTCACTGTGCAAAGAATATGTATAAATGTGACATTTTTCAAAGACATACTTTAGGTTTTACGTTTAACTTTCCAATTCCCCACACCTCTATTTCTTATTTTACAGAACTGGACGCTAACTCGATTAGGTTAATTGCTTTCTTTCGTTCACTAAGGATTGTGGCACAGTCTTGTCTCACAAAACAAGTTCGTATTACTGTGACATACAGTAGTAATAATATATACTTAATTACACATGTACCAGCAACATCTATTACAGTTACAGTCTCGTCTCTGAAACGCGATGAATGTTTTATGTGTACCTTATTATAAATAGATGATGGACTAAAGGTAGGGACAAAATAAAATAATTAATACATTCGGGTATCTTCAAGTATTAT
>JAECUM010054191.1:0-24936 GCA_016617855.1 Megalonaias nervosa
TGGTATGATAATTATTATCATTCGTTTTTTCCTTTTCTGCGCTTTGTGTGCTAACTTTTGAGGCACTTATTAGAAGTGATATAACATATGTTTGACTGTTGGTGGATAATACGTTATCCAAACATAGCCACATATGAATATTACTCATTGTGTCATTTTGGTTTCTTTTGGATTAGCTATTGTGTCAACAAGCCACAGAGATGATATGCTTCCGAAAGATCCTCGGCGTCTCATACAAAGACCGTGTCACCAATGAAGAAATACGGCAAAGGATCAGACAAGCCATTGGGCCTCAAGAAGACCTCCTAAGCACAGTGATAAAACGTAAACTGCAGTGGTATGGGCATGTCTCACGATCATCAGGACTTGCCAAGACAATCATGCAAGGCACTGTACAAGGAAGACGAAAGAGAGGCAGGCGGAGAAAGAGTTGGGAAGACAACGTTCGAGAGTGGACAGGCTTGACATTGAGCGACTCAATGAGAAAGACGAAAAATCGAGAGGAATGGAGGAAGCTGATTGTTCGGTCTTATGTGGTGCCCCAACGGTCTACCAGACGATGGGACTGATGATGATGATGATGATGATGATGATGATGATGATTGTGTCAACAATAGGCGATTATTCTCTTAACCACGATCATCTAGACAATTATTTACCCATGTGTTTTTATTTCATGAATTGCTTGAAGAGGTTTGTCGTAGGTGATGTGGTGCTGCAAATGAAGTTATTTTCTAGTTAAAAGTATCAAGAAATAAAATAATTGTAATAATACGTTAAACGGCGCTAAAATTCTTTAACTGTCCAGCAGATTTAATTTATATGAAAAGAGAACTATATAGTAGCAAAATGTATTCGTTTTCCAGATATAAATAAGCTAGCGTGGCGATTGATTAAATCAAATCTGTAGTTATTTCGCTCTGAAATAATCTAGTGTGAGTAGGTGCCGCTATCAGATGCGCTTTTAAGATGCGCTTGAAACTTTAGCCTTGGGGTAGTCTCCTAGGTTCACAGATGTGTGTAATTGACCATTTCTGTCCGTTACATCGTCAATAGTGTGAATACACTAGATTCGGTATTGAACTTTAAACGTTAATGGTCGATGATGATAGATAGGCAGATGGTCAGCAAATTAATCCCTATTTAAGAGAATATTGTACTAGAATTAGGAATAGAACTCAGGTGGTTGCTCATGCGCTGTTTGAGGCGGTGATATTATTTTTTTTCGCAAACTAGCTTAGCAGTTGGCTGAAGCGATATAGCTATATACGTACAGTGGATGTTTACTTAATAATTTCTTGACAGTTGTTGCATGCATTGTGGGATTTTTGAAGAAGCGTACTCTGCTAGACCATTGATGTATACAGAAGTACAACCCACCCCCCCACCCCCACCCCCCAGTAGATTGCGAATTGCTTTCTTCCTAACTTCCTTCATCTCATCACCCATTCAACTTTACATAAAATTGTAGCCCACAATTGCTTCTATGGGTAGGTCAGCACACAACTATTACTGCCAGTTATTTCTTAGCGAGGATTTACACAGATTTTAGAGATATAAATTACTTTAGCAAGATCAGTCAAGTTACATCAAGTCTGCCTTCTGGTATCTTCAGAATTTCTCATTATATAATTAGGAAATAAAATATATATCGTGAGTACTCGAATTATTACTATAATGATGACTCGGAGTCAACGAATGTATTGATCACAAAATGCAATAATATTTGTCCATAACCGGGATATTTGTTGTTTTTTTCTCTCCCTGGGTCCATAATGATGTACTGAATAACATTAGTTCCTTCCATAACATCAGTTCCTTCCATAACATTGTCTCAGGTCGAAACTTTATGTAATTTGTATTTAATACGCAAGACAAAATGTCAGTCTTAATAGACTATTTTGTCTTAATTGAGGAGATCTGTTGTTACCACTGTGAAATGTTTTAAAAAGAACTAAAGTCATTATTGGGTCTATTTGAGCGGAAAGGGAAAATTAGTCAGTCAAATGTATTGATGAAAACGGTTAGTATTTCTGTTAAAAATGGACAACAAAGGGTGAAAATAATATGTCAGTTTTAAAGCAGTTTCCAATGTATTGAGCTAATTAATCAAATTCTTCTTTAGTTAAAGGAAAAGCATGCAACAATTCTGAGAAAACAAAACTAGCAACTACTACAAAAATCAAAGGGAACCGTGGTGGCTCAGTGGTTGGCGTGCTGAATTTGTGACCGAAAAGATGCGAGTTCAAATCCAGCCTAGGTCAGCTACCTTAGTGTGTCCTTGGGCAAGGCACTTTACTCCAATCGTCTCGGCACCAAATAACCTTCTTGTGTTGCTGTTATGTAAAGAACCAACCAACCAAACAAAGAAACACAAACCAAAAGGAAGAAATTGTGCAAAGTCCATGTATATTTCCTGTTTGGGTCAGAATAACAAGAGTTTCTAAAAGTTAAGTTACGGCGATGTGACTCGCATGTGATTCATATGAAGAGAAATCATTTCTGTTTTTGGACTAAATTTCAGGCGAAAGACAAATGGCGGAAACCATGCAACACTATCCTGTTATATCATCGTGCACTCTATTAGCCCAAACTATGCATATTCTATTACCCTGGTTGGTTCCATAAGGGGCCACTTGAGTGCATTCTCCAGGACCGCCCAGTTAAAATGTTTGTAGATACAATCTATACCGGGCGTCTCCCATCAAAAACTCGTCAACTGCAACTGCTCTGCCGAACGGGAAAGCATGCTTGATCTGGGTGACCTAGGAGGAAAATATTTCAAAATGATCGTGCAAAATGTCACTTGACTTTCACAAAGAATAGTTGATTCTACACTGTGGTGCTGTGGCGTAGCTGCCTCCCAAGCATTTGGAGTCCCAAAATTTCCATCATAGTTTCCATCATAGTTTCTCTTTTATTGTGGGAGGTGCCCCCAGAATAAAGTTTGATGGGGAGGTTAAGAATTTCCTTTCATGCCACTGCCGCGGTATATCAATTAACAACACTAGTTCCACTTTAAAAAAACCCACAAAATTACAAGTTTATGCATACATAGCAATATGAAGAATATTGTTTCAACCAGGATGATAAAAGTTAGGTGAGTTAAGGGAAGGCATTATATCATATTGACCTTCTTTAGTCTCAGCTATCGCAATGTAAACACAAACGACAAAAGTTTTGCACGTAAATTATTTCTTTTTAATTATTTATGTATGTGCTGTATCGTTGATATTGATAGGAATCTTTCTTCACGCGCCTAAGAGCTGGTAATAGATCAAACATAACATGTAGTGCTTGAACTCCTTAGTCAACGAGACTTAAACAATCTGTCTTTTGGACCCATTTATTACAATATCAGAGGACAATCTGTGCTTTTGACGTTACTAGATGTTTGAGACTACTAAACCAATTTATGAATATAATTGGCCCAATCTGTGACCTATTTATTATAACATCAGTTTACGATTTGTACTTTTGACTCTAACCATAGTATGAGACTACTTAAAAAATTTTGACACATTCTGACACTTTATTGGGAGTGTAACTTTTGTGGTTGAGGATAGATTCGAAGGTACGTTTTGTCCATTAATTTTGTGGGGAATTAACGGTAGTTCTATTGAGACTTAATTAAACATGGATATTGTTTTTACGAAATCTTTGAAAGTATTTATATGTCTAATGTAGAATAGTGAGAATAATGGTCATAGATGCAGTCCTTTTGTTTGAACAAAAAAAAAATGTATAATTTCAAAGTACATACCTCAATTTGGACCTGTGCGGGATCGATATTAGCATCTGCAGATATCATGTTACAAATTGATGAATAACGTGTTACGATAACGGGGTATGCCGAGAACGTAACTGTACGTTTGTCTAGGAAAGTGCCTTTAATTATTAAATGATCGATTTGGATTTGGATAGAGAGGGAAACTTTTGTAATGAAAAGTAAATGTACAGAATAAAAACCTGAGAACTCCCAAAATTCTTGCAAAGTACATGCAAATGTAAACACGCTTTACTCTGATAATTTGTGACATTGTTTAAAATTTGTTTTACTTACAAATTAGAATGAGACCTTCATAGAAAACAGAGAAAGACATCATTCTATCTGATATTGTGCTTGCCGGTCATTTGTAGTGTTTATTATATGTCCAAGATGTACAAGTTCCTTGCCTGTGATGATGTGGTGTGCTAATAACACGTGTTCGTATATTTAACAGTAATTATTTATAAACAAAGTCACGTGGTACTTAATGAGAGCATGATGATGAAGACCTTATAGCAGTTTCTATCGAGATTTTTTTTAACAGTTACTTTGTGCTTAATGGGAGTTTATAAACAGAGTTACATTGTTCTTAATGAGATTATTTACATTGAAAAGCTTGTATATGTGCAATAAAACATGGTAATGATCCCATCGCTATCAGTAATTTCAGCGTGATATTATCTATCCTAACAAACTGTTTGAGTGCCTGACTTAATAAACCTAAAATAAAATAATTGTCGTTGTTTCTTTAGTGAGCATATATATGCAGAGTTGAATTGGTCTAATTGAATTGCCCGCTTCACTGCACTCTAAAATAAACTATATGTTGCACAGACATACGCCATCGTTTGTCTCAAATATCACTAACTGACCAACATCTCTGTCTAAATGACGGCAGTTTCATGTTTAAAATTTTAGTGCAAATTTAATTTATACATTTTAAATCTTTAAAGGAGACCAGAAATCAATGGAAATATAGAACAATAATAAACGCACTATAGAAGAAAACCTTATTTTGAAGTATCATCTGCGACCGTAATGCCAATATTTAAATATTGGCATATCTTCAAGGAGCTGAATTTCCGTGAGCTTGTATGCAATCTTTCCGCGCCTATTCGGTTACTTTCGTAATGTGACGTCATAGTAGCCACTCCAGCATCCCGACTGGCAGTTGCCATTGTAAAAGACAATGCCGTTTTGCGTTGCTTATGGGTGTAATAGCACATTAGGAAAAGGCTGTGGACAACATATTTTTTCTTTTCCAAAAGATAAAGACATAAAGAAAGTATGGATACATTATTGTAGGCGAGTCGATTTCAAAGCAACACCATACAGCACTCTGTACTCGTTGCATTTCTCAAAGGAATGTTACGAGAGGGATCCTGAAAAAATGTCAGCTGTAGGATACGCAAATGCTCGGCCTAGACTAAATGTTGGCGCTGTTCCAGACATACCGTTGGATATTTTAAATCCTGGTAAAAGTGTTAAACGTGTGAGTTACGAAAATAGGCAGACGGTTGAGTAAGTGACCACAAAATGAAAACAATCAATTCACATATCTTTTATCTACACCAGCAGTGGTAAAAAAAATCTGATTGCCCAACACCTGGGGCCCCTCTAATTTTAGTTCAGGCCCATCCTGTATTCAAAGTGAGGTGCCCGTCGAGCTTGTCGAAAAAAAAACCAATTGTTTGCTTGAGGAAACTTTGATCGCGCTGATGAAGTGAGTATATGTATTTTCAAGATGTTGACATACATGCCTTAACACGGCACAATCTAATTCAAGTCACCACTGTCCTAGGTGAAATTGAGATCTGATTTTAATCAAATGGAAGCTTTGCTAAAAATAGGATTCTAAACCCCTGACACGGTCGTGTTTCGAGAAAATACAATTTTCAGTAATCTTAAAATTTTTTTAAACAAAATTAAAAAAAAAAACAAAAAAAACAAAGAAAACCCCTTTCATTCTATGCCTGTTACATGTAGTACGTATAAACAGTAATCTGCAATGATTGGAACTGATATAAAACTATCCCTTGGGCAGTTTAAATAGCAGCGATTAAAAGAAAAGTGGTCAGGTATAAAATCAAAGTTTCACATTAACTGGCTGACAATAGAAATTTGGGGGAGGCGACTATATGGGACGCGCTATTTCTCCCTGTGATACGCCTTATTATCCCCCAGGACAAGCCCCTGTTTGTGTATTCTGGTCAGCTGTGGCTAAACTGCAAAATAGCTAAAGTTTTGACTTAAATACAGAAGCAATAAAGCCAGTGTGACTAATTAGCAGTTAATCCTTATCCTTGCATTTATCTTGTGAAAAGGACTGCCCTTCGGACATGCTTCAAAGAAACCATGTTCGGCAGTGTGTGTATGTAAACACCAGCAATTGATTGGCAGTAAACGATACCTTATTTTGTGGTAACTTACGATGCCTAGGACTTCATTTTAACAGTTCAAATCTGCAGTCACAAGTTACCGTACATGTGGCAACTGTTTTTCCCACGTTTTGTCCCACCTTATTTCCTTTGGTTTAATTCTTAAGGCATGTAACACTGTTTACTGAATAAAATATTTATTCTGAATTAGTTCTTTGGGTGCACATATACTGTGTGGTATATTTTGTTTTATTCCTTCTTCTAATTTAATCATGTTAATTAAACTTTACATATACAGTAGAGCAATGTCAGGTGTTAACTGGCCGAGTTTCTTTGGCGAAAATGGAGATGCGATTTTGTTTGCAGAGAAAATTACACAGCATTCACAGTGATCATTCGTGGGATTTAAGCTAATTGGTGACAATTTTATTTTTTATTTTGATTTTGTTTACTATAGTACTGTTGTAGTAGTTTTAAAAATCTGAAATTTACATGAGTAATATTTAATCTTAACATTCTATTTACTGAAGAAAATAATATCGTGTGATATTAATTATTTCGTCCAGTGCCGGATTTAGACATAGCGAGGCCCTAAGCTATGGGAAGCTTTAGAGGTCCTATTTGGTATAAAATAAATTAGAGAGGCCCCTTCAGACTGAGTTCAGACTGTGAGGCCCTAAGCTGTAGCTTGTTTCGCTTATGCCTAAATTTCGTCACTACAATATTCACAAGTGATAAAATAGAATATGGCATCCGTGGATTGCATACGTTATATCTGTTTATGTACGGTTTGGTTTCTTTTTCTGAGGAATGAAAATTGACAGACATAATGTAATAATCGGGAGTTCTCTTCGAAAAATCGGGAGATATTACGAGATCGGGAGGTATGTGCGGAAATACCTCCAAAATCGGGAGGTTTTCGCCCGGCTTGATAGTTGTCAAGTATGAACTGTCCGGGGTTGTGGCATTTCAGTCAGGGCTTGTGAGTTTATTTAAGTCATCAGCCCGGGGCCTGTGCCTAGAAAATTTTCTTTGAGCACTGACCAGTACAGTACATAATCTATTAGACCTGACATGTATATATCAGAGTAGTCAATACGCTAACTGTAGCCTGCATGTAAAATACACTGTAATTGAATCGTAAGAAGGAAGCTTTTTAATGTTTAAATTAATTACTTATGATTTCTGCTTTGCAGATTTATTTGGGGAGGGTGGGTGTGAAAAACTAATGCTTAACTTACGACAGATGAAAACCGTTCTCAATGCCGTTTACACCTCCCCGGTAACGGATATTGTTTCACACACAAGTCGGTCCCCGTTCTAGTCTCTTCGCCCAGAAATCAGTATTATCTCTGTGTTTCAGTGTTGGATGTATATTTTCAAGGGATTAGTCCTTAGGTGGTGTGTGTGTGTGTGTGAGTGTTGCGGGTAGGTAATGAATATGTCATTTACATATAATACGATTGAACCTCATCTTCTTAAATGAATTTATTGCATTGTGGTAAAATTTTATTTTTTACGTTGCGCACCATCATTTAATCTTTATCATATTTTTTCACAGCACACAATGTATAAGTATTTATTTTAAATTACATTGCTTTTTAAATTCCAAAATATGAAATATGAGCACCTTCTTACTGTTGTACTTTTTCTGATTTCAGGTCTTAAACACATTGTTAACATTCAATTCAACAGCATATCTCGGAAGCAAATTCAACTTTTGAATGTGCAACCCAAATCTGGTCTCCTCTTGTCTGTCTCGCTCGCCATGTTTGTTTGTATTCGAGGACTGGTTAGTATTGCGTCACGGGATCACGGGATCTGTCGTCTCATCAAAACTCGGAAAAACTCGGCAATTTACGGAATCGTGGTATCTTCCGCGCAATATAATCACTACCCGCCTTTATATTTAATTTATAAACATTACAGTCGAATTAAAATTTGTAGAGAATCACATACATAAAAGGAAGAGTTTTATTTTTGGTCTCCTTTAAGAAAACAATACTTTAATTATAACTAAGTTTCTATTTCGATCTAATATACATGTGTTTCTTTCTTTCAAACAGTTGTTCATATATAGAAATTATCTTCACTGCTTTGTAAAACTTCTATTATTATAAAAGGTATCTAAAGTTTAGTTTTTTGGGTGGGGGCTTAAAAGCATACGGCGCAAAAACTACATAATTTGTACAGTTGTCAGGCACCTTGTTCGCCATGCCATTGAACACTAGCATACACTTAGTTGCGTGATATCAGGAACGTCATAATATAACGATCAAGTCATATCGAGTTGCTAAGTAAGGATTTATTTTATAAAAGCGAACATCCTTAAATAATTTGTGCCCGAATTTATATATTAATATGACACATGTAAAATCCAGGAAAAAGAGATGCTTACAAGAAATGTGTGTACCAACTGATGTCGCTTGACATCATGGAGATGTGATGCATTTGTGTCTAATGCCAGTTGTTGTCCCTGTGTGATGTTCTTGATTTGCAAGAACTATTTAGTGAATTTCTGACAGAATTAAAACTTTGAAAGTTTGTTGATGTTTCATAGTGAATAAGTCCGTTGACTAAAAATTAATATTCGATATACGTCACGAACACTTACTGATTTTCTTCGGTCTATTCCGTAACTGGGCATACGCAGAACACATGAAGACAATGGCATCGACTATCAGAAAGGTACCACAATTTTTTAATTGCTATCGATAGAGCTGTTTATTGTGGCATATAATGAAAACTTTGGTTTGATGCGGGGCTTCCAACAAGAAATTATGCAGCCATTTTTCAACGCCATGCAGTTACGCAATGAATGGATTAGAATACTTTCATTGCACAAGACGTTATCGAGATTACATTCGCAAGCAGTTAAAAACGTATTTCATAAAGCATAAAGACGCTGAAATACACTTTCAAGCTATATTTTGCCAAGCCCTACACAAAGTGACTTTTAAAGCTGCACCTTTACGTAGCTTATTTTTTCTCATTTTTAAATTGCGCAAAGCGACATCTTTGCGCAGGAAATATTTTATAAATATTAAATTGCTCAGGGAGACTCATTTGCCTGGGTTCTTTGGTAAAAAACTAAACATATATTTGAATACAAAATGTATCACTTTCAGGAACAGGAAATATAAATATACATTTTCAATTCAATATGTCGACCATATAAGAGCATACATGAATTATAGGTACCTGCATATGTATATTTATGAGTAATAATGTGCAACCTTGCGAATGCAGTATTACTCCGAAGAAAAAAAAACAAAACGAGTTCTTATTTTCGCATACAAATACAGTAACCTTTTCATTATATACTTTTTTTGTTTATCTACCTAAGGCTTGATACTAAAAAGGAATACACAATAGCAAACAAAGCAATTTAATTTATGTTGTATTCCGAAATAAATACACAACCTTAGGTTCACCAATACATTGCAGCAATATTAATGGTTGACAAAATCAGTTTATATGTCAGAATTTTGACCAAAATCTCTTGAAAGAAAGATTCTCTGCTAATCCATGTCACAAGAACAAAAATAAATCAGCGAATACTGATCGCGTGATTGCATACCTCCAAGATAATTAATCATTTTAATCATCATGAAATTACACAAAGCTATACGATGAACATACTTTTAGGAAATGAAATAATTATTTATTGAAGTAGATGTCTTACTGTATCCAGCGCGATAATGTTAGCGTTCTGCCATTTTTTTTTATTTTCTTTTCTGTTGTGTTTTGTGCACATTATCACAGAATATATAAATGGTAATATGACTTTCATTCCCAATTCAAAGTAGAACATCGCATAGAAAAGGGAAAAAGGTATTCACACGTTGTTGAATTTGAACCTCGGTCATTCGTATGCGGAGCGACCATATTTATCCCATCCCCAATAAAGCGTCTTTGTATAGTTTTAAAGTTTCTTGGTTATAATGTTATCCATGTCTATTGACGGGCAGTGAAAAATCATTTATCATATTTCACTCCACTGAGTTACAAGGATTACTTCTCTTAGAACAGTAGTTAACGGCCTAGCAGAAGATAAAAATATCTACGGTAGCGTAGTGTTTAGCATAAAAATAATTCATTTCGTCAGTATTACTTTCCGTATCATTTCTTAATTTGTTTTGGCAAATCATCCACCTTACATTCTAACTGCACGACCGCTTCCTTTTTCCAAGAAGACTTGTACATATCTTATGATACATACATGCGTTAGAGGTCTACATGCCTTTGAGAAGCACATAGAACTATTACAATACGAGATCTGGTGGTGAACAAGTGATGCATTTACAGTTAATATTACAAGAAATACTTTAAAAGTACTATCAAGTAAATGAGATATCAGCTTTAACATCGATATCACACACACACGCACACACACACACACACGATTACAAAGCATTTGAGTTTGTCACATAATGGAAGAGTATGACTAACAATTTACTTTTTTTTTTTTATCAAACTTATATCACTGAGGCAAAGAATGGGAGAAACGAGCACGTGTGTACAGGCCGAAATATATTGCGTATACTAAATGGAAGCGTCTAGGATTTGAAGATGAGCAATACGTGAGGACAACAATAGATTTGCGTGGAGTCATGAAAATGTTCTGCATAGTGTCACGTGCACGTAATTTGCCTGTACAAAGTAAGTATTTTAGCATTGTGCGGAATATTAATTTTTTCCATGAATATTAAACATTTATTTTAGTGTCATGAATTGGTATTAAGTAACTTATTTTTATCTACTTTCTTTGATCTGTTTGTTCCGAAGTTTTGTGTTCTATGTTCACGTAATCTACGAAGTAAATAATTATAGAAGCTGGAAATATAAAATATGAAACCAAGTTTCAAATGGATCATTGTGCTAAGCCATCAGAGGTCTCTTGCCTAACTTGGTTTTCATCTCTTGCTCTCGTTTAACTTACACCCGAGATTAGTGCATACATTTTATTTAAGTTGAAGATAAAAAATAGTTCCGAATCAAATCATACCCATGTTTTTTGCAGCTACAGTCATTCTTTGTTCAATTTTTAAGTAAGTTTTATAACGTATTTTGAGAAAAAACCTGTTAAAATTTAAACACATAAAAAATGCATTCACATCCGAAAATAACCATGATTTAAAATACCCCAATATGCATAAGAATACATACAAATATGAAGCTATCTAACTTGTGCTGACCGTGAAGAGGAAAATAAATCCACATATTTTTAACATGTTCAGTCATTTTAAAGAAAATATCTCAGGAATTACTATTATTACGTTTCTCATATAAAGGCTTCATAAGGAAAAATGATTCTCATCTTCTCGTATTAAACAATGGTTACATCTAATATTCTCTTCAGAAACTTATCTGTCTTGGCTTATTTACCAGCTTCTATCACTAATCTACGGGAATTCATCCAAACTTTTGAAAATACCATTATAAAATTGTTTTGTATATATTGACAGTTTCTAAATATTCATGAAAATCAAAAACCAAAGCTTCTCTATAATATTGCTCTTGAGAAGTTGGATCAATTTGCCTTCCAGGTTTGAATAAAATTTTCCATCAACCTTTGTTTAAAATTATATTACAAAGTATTTAGATTTCCTACGTCCTGTGCAATGTAAACCTCTTAGAAACCTAAAGCTTTTAAATTTAAAACAATTTTTTACAATCGTCAGACATTTATATACCTTTTCTATTGGGTATTTTAGTCAAATATTTTCTCCCTTTGGTTTTATGTAATAATGGTCTACCAAAACCTCAGAACAGATAATGTACTTTGCAAATATGCACATTAGAAGAACATTGATTACCATACTTAATCAGGATGTTGAAATATGTTTTTAGCAGTTCTGACACAAAGGAAGTTAACATTACATCTCGTACCGGAGATGCATCGTCTGCATCCGTTGACTGTTTATGACCTTGTCGGATTCCGACTTCTAGTTAATGTTCTCGGGGATTTCCGTCAGGGAGGCAGAATCCATTAGAAAATCTATACCTGGATCCAATCCTTCCGCGAAAATTCGGCTGGTTTTAATAGCTTAACAAGTATATTGAATATGTGAGTTACACAAATACAATGATGAAATATATTTGTCACAACAGTAATAAAATTCCTGCTTCTCCTACTACGAATAAGGATATCACATTACAGATTTGATAAAAGAATAAAGTAACATATGAAAATATATTTGTAATTAAACATTTTATGATCAGTAATCGCCCATGTAGGCCTAACCTTGTATATTTGAGCCTGATAGTCGGTATGTATGTAGTAATTAAAAATATACTAGTACAAATTATTCTGGCAGATGATGAACTCTGAAATCATAAAAATGCACACTGATCTATATCTCAACTCATTAAGTCATCTGATTCCTCTACGAAATCATTTCGATTGCAAAATGCTTGCGTTAAAACTATGATGACTTCACACAAGCTAAAGATGTCACGACTTCAAAGTTGCATGCAGCAAGAGAAATCACAGTTAAAATTCCTTTAAGTTTCTAAGCATCATGTCGACGTTAGGATACAGTTTCCACGGACTCGCAGATAGATTGCTTCAGAACCTTAGACTGGAACGATAGATTTTACAATAAAATGATCTCTCTATCTTGACATAATATAAAACTTGGCTGTCCTTGCAATTGTAAATGTTAGAAACGCTTGTTCGTTACTAATCTTTGTCTGGGGTGTCGATATCTCCTGACAGTTCAATCCAATTGCCTTTTGCAAACTGGGGGTTGCTCAGCAATTGGCACATAATTCTTCGATCCATCTAGCATTACAAAATATTTTGGGTTACTTGATTAGTTGAATCCCTATCAATTACAAAAGCACATATCAGATTTTAAAGCGACGAAGAATCGTACTAAATAATTTATATTAGGTATGATGGAATTTGTAAAGAATGAATGTATTTAAAAGTATACAATCAAAATAATGATTTAGGCTAAATTATGACTGAATATGAATAGAAGTTTGTTGAGAATATTATGTTAACAAAAACTATTTCAATCCTATCTCAATATATCTCACAAATAACTTCTGCAATAATATATGAACTGTTGCATTTTGAAAGCTCTATTGTTGATTGGAACTGACATGAGAGCATTAACTTATTTAAAAGATCATTTTATTGCTGTATATTTTTATGTATACTTAATCTATATTGTTTTTTTTTAGCTTATATGTATATCTATATTTTGTACTTTATGAATAAATATAGATAAACAGTTTTATTAATATATTTATTATGTATAATGTATTATTTACAATATATTATACCTCGATATAATATTGAACAATCAGAACTCAAATTATATAATAAAAATATGATATGCATAATACTTACAATAATATAAACAAATAAGTATTCTATAAATAATTAATCATAATGTATTGAACATTTTTTTTATAATGCCTCTTCTTTTTAAATTAATTAGTTAACTTTTTTATGATATTAGTGAATAACCCATACACATCAAAACTATTAGATTCTATTCACGTTTTCAGCCTCAAACAATCATTTAGCCAACCCACCCATAAACATGGTGGCATTTTAGACTGGATTCTTTATAGACCTGATGATAATATTCTACAGTCCTCCCTGGTGTCCCACGAACTTGCATCAGATCACCTCTGCATTATATGCCATCTTGACGTATCAGTCCCTAGCCCTCCACCTTTATTTGCTACTAAGAGAAACCTCCGTATGATAAACAGAACCCAACTAATGAATGACATCCAAGCAAACCTTTGACAAACATGCCCCAGCAACCAAGTGCAGAGTATCAATTCAAATGTGTTCTCCGTGGTATAGCAGTGGTAGGAACCAGTTTCGCACTGCTAAAAGAGACCGCCGTAAAGCTGAGAGGCTTTGGCTTTCCACCAGACTCACTATTCATAAGCAAATCTATGAAGCCGCTAAGAAGAATGTCACATACATAGTCCATGCAGCGAAATCAGCCCACTACAGTATTAAGATCACGGAAAGTTCCAGTTGCAAAGAGCTATTCGAGATTACTAACAAGCTAATGTCAAGGAACAAATGTACACCACTTCTAACTACCTTCTCTCTAGTCGACCTTCCGGACCTGCTTGCAAATTTCTTCCGTGACAAAGTACAAACCATCAGAGATAAACTTGACAACACAATTTCAATTGACTCGTCGTCACCATACAGTTGCGATACAGAATTTCAGCGGCAACCGTTAGCAGCATTTGAACCTGTCTCTATGGATTTAGTATGTACAAATTGTGATGAAGAGTGCACCAAAGTCATGTGAACTTGATCCAATTCCGACATCACTGCTGATTGAGTGTTTAGATCCAATATTGCCTTCACTAACTGATGTTATTAATACCTCTCTCTCATCTGGGGAATTCCCATCATTTTTCAAAACTGCCATTGTAAAGCCTCTGCTGAAGAAACCAACACTCGACCATAATGATTTAAAGAACTACCGCCCAGTTTCTAATCTCTCATTCATGTAAAAAATCTTAGAAAAATTTGTTCTATCCCAACTTGTATCTCATCTGAATTCAAACAGTCTTTTTAGCAATGTACAGTCTGCATATCGCCCTTGCCACAGTACTAAAACTACTCTTCGGAAAGTAGTTAATGACCTTCTCTCTGCTTTGGATAGCAGAAAGATTACAGTCCTCACTCTCTTTGACTTGTCTGCAGCATTTGACACAATAAACCATGATATATTACTTCACCGTCTCCAGCATGTATTTGGCATTCACGATACAGCCTTACTATGGTTCAAGTCCTACTTGGTCAACAGGACACAAATTGTGTCCACAAATGGAAAACACTCCAGCCCAGTTGATCTATGTTGTGGTGTTCCACAGGGGTCTGTTCTTGGACCTGTTCTCTTCATTCTATAAACTCACCTACTCTCAAGTGTCATAGATCATCATCCAGTGTCTCACCAACTGTATGCTGATGACACCCAAATATACAAATCTAGCCACCCAACTGAAGTTGAAGCTACCATCCAAGGCGTAGAGAGGTGCATTTACCTCAGACAATAAATATCAGCAACACCAACATTAAATTCACAGTCAGTACGAAACCTAGGTGTTACTCTCGACAGTACTCTCTCACTGCACCAACATGTCATGAACATATGTAAGGCTGCATATCTTGAGCTGAGACGCATCAGCTCCATTCGCAAGTATCTTTCAGCTGATGCCACTAAAACACTTGTGTGTTCCTTAGTACTTTCAAGACTGGACTATTGTCACTCAATTCTGTCTGGTTTGTCTCAATATCTACTCCAGAAACTTCAAAAAGTTCAAAACACAGCTTCTCAGATCATCCTTAGAGTACCATTATCAGAGCACGCCTCCCCCTGCTCTGTACCCTACACTGGCTATCCATTCGATCCAGAATTAAACACAAAATTTGTTCTCTGTGCTACGTTTCACTGACGGGCTCCAGTCCAACATACCTATCTGACCTCACCCATGTGTAGATACCAGCAAGATACTTACGCTCCTCTTCTTACACTCGTATTCTCATTATTCCCACTATGAAAATGAAATCATATGAACAACGTTCTTTTGCATACCAGTGCCCAGCAACGTGGAACGAATTGCCCATTGAACTTAGACACAAAGACACAGTGATCTCATTCAAGAGCGCTCTTAAAACGCACCTATTTCAACTGCAAGAACAGACTTAAAGACCTAATAATGTTTCCTTACCTTAAATATTTACAGCATGTTTTCTGTTTTCTAATTTCGTGGTGTTTGTTTTTATTTTTGTAATCATATCATTATATATGTTTTTTAAGTGTTGTCAAATGTTGTAAAGCGCTTAGAGCTTCTAAAGATTAGGCGCTATACAAAGTCCTCATTATTATTATTATTATTATTATTATTATTATAACTTTCACTATTTAAGTTATTCTATAAATTAGAAATGTATTTAAATAATTGTAAAAAGGGACGTAATTCAATGCCAATTCTTAGCATAGTTGAAAGAACATAACACATTATATTTTGTTTTTTAAAAATGAATGTCGTATAGAGTTTTGGAATTTAAACCTTTTGGATATACTGTATTGAGACGGTGAATCCAATAGGTTTCGTTTATCAGACGTTCGATCTCAGAATCAGCTATATCAATAGGTTGAAATAAAAAATCTTGCAAAGTATGGGAATTATCGTTAAAATGTGTGGCAATATGAGATGACAAAGCTTGATAGATATAATTTTTTTTCGTGTCTGATCTATGTTGGTTCATGCGTTTAGATATTTGTTGACTTTTTTCCAATATATTGGATACAACAGTTTTTGTATATTTTGTACTTGAGCTTAGTCCAAATTCAAGTTAATGGTCCATCGAACTAGTGACATTTATTTTCTAAGCACATAATACATAATATTTCTCTATGATCATAAATTAAATATTATTGGACGTAAACATGTTTATTTGATTCTGAGTCTAGGACATTAGTTTTTCACATGGAAATTCCTAAACTTGTTGACAACTGAATGTTTTTGACAGGAAACTGACCTACATCCTGGCTCTATTATTGTGTCTTAGCCTTTAAATATCAATGTTGTTTACTTGCAGAATTACTCATTCCTACCTTAACACCTGAAGTGGAATTGGTCTCGTTGTTGTGTTCAGTTTTTAATTTGGTTGGATTTATTAAATTATTCACTGTAATTACAAATTGCTCATTAACACTACCGCTCCGATGGCCTAAGTGGTTAGAGTGTCCGCCTCGGTAGCGGGAGGTCGCGGGTTCCATCCCCGGCTGAGTCATACCAAAGACTTATAACAATGGTGCTAGCAGCAGCCTCGCTTGGCACTCAGCATTAACATGTTAGTGTTAGGACTGCTAGGCCTGTTATCAGGATAATGTGGCTGTGTGGGACATGCCTGCGGCATGATGCCCAAGAGCTAAATATCACTATAAACTGCCACACTGCAGGCATCGTAGCGATATGACTGAAAATTGTTAAAGCTACGTTAAATATTCAATTACACTCTCATTAATACTTCCTGAACAAAATTTTTAATTTGAAATTATAGGTTTCATTCAGTCAAGGACATTATGTTTTATATTATTGTGATAAGTCAAGAAACTGTTAACACATCACCACATTTCAGGCCATTGGTACATTAACACATTTGAGACTACATGCATATCTGCATGTTCAATATTGGAGTTTATTTGAACACCATGGGAATTCATTTGGGACTCTATCCATCTGGACTTGTGATAGAACTTTAAGACCATTTTGGATTTAATTCACAATACTGTAAGATCTGTTGAAAATTTCACCTCATATATCTAGGGAAATGATTATTTTTTGAATTTTACAAAATTTATTTGTTTTCGCTCTTTTCTAATACTTAGTTTAAGATGATAGGTCGAAACAATGTCTCTTCGAATGTTATGATTCCATAATGAAAAAAAAATGAAAATAATTGCAGATGGAGACAAAATAATTTAATAACGTATTCAAGTGATCATGTTGACGATTCGAAAAAGGTGTATTAAAACTTCAAGAGCAAATATTTACGACTACATTTATAAACGAATTAACGAGATCAAACTGAATGTGTGAAGAATACTTCGTACATGTTAGTAACCGTATATTCTTCAGGAAAAGACAATACTTAAAGGGTCCTTTGCGTTTTAATGAGGTCATTATAATCACTGCTTACCGAGAAAGTCGTACTCCACAGTAAGTTTAATGCTGGCAAACAACTTTCCCTGAGCGTTCTGCAAAAACTTTACGAAAGCAACAGCTTCATACCTGGTGTTCTTTTTAAGCGTTACCCACTGAGAAGGACCCATAATGGTTTGGTTTCTAAAATAAAACGTATGTTTTGTTACTGTCCATTGTCTTTCTACATGAAGCCAGTCTTTTATTGGTAAAATATATCCTTTTGGTGTGGATGCATTATCTGCTTGGACACGCACATGTCGATCACGTGCTAGAAAGAATCTATATTGTCTGTTTCTTTGAATATATTTTAAACTCAACAGTTCTGTAAAAAGGCAAATTCAATACTTGCTTTTGTCAGTCACGTTCAGTCGGGTTTTCGCGTAACATCGAGTGATCTACAATGACGACTTCTCGAAGTAAACTGTCCTGCGTATATTATATCCTTTCACAACTCCACTTATTTATTATGAAACATCAGAAACATCATTAAATTCTTTTATTGGTATTACTCTCTATGTTATATTTTCATTACCAAAATAAAATTATTACCGTTGTTGCCGTAAGACAAAATGTCACATTTGGTCGCATATATTCATTTGCTTTTAGAGCACATGACATTCGTTAAACACCGAATATACTGAACAATTAACCTGTACATATAGGAGGCGTGCCTGGAGATATGATGTGTGATTGGTATTATTCTGTAACCCAGTCGCATTATTTATGTCATGCGGTGTGTTATGCATTTGCAACTTCCCGGTCAATAGTTGTTTCGTTAACAGCCGACATGGTCCAAATGGCAAATAGTAACAGCTATTGGCATACATTAGAGATATGATCTGTAGGATTGACCGAAAACTTTCGTTGGTTAAGCAAAGTAAACTTTACAAGAGTGTAGTTCAAACAAAGGGGATAATCTGATATAATATATTAATTATAAGTCCTTATTATAGTATATTTATGTCACAATACAATATACAGTAATACGTAAACAACCTATTATAATAATATTGAGAAACAAACCACTTTTGTTTGAAAAGTAATATTTTCATAGAAATTGAATATACTGGAACTATCTACTCGAGCGCAAGAAAGATAATATCTAATAAGGCTTACAACGAACAAGTATCTTGTACTATTTCTGATATACGACATATTTTCTTGATCATATTTTCAATTGATTCAACGTGTGTTATTTTTATAAGTAGAATCCTTATTTTTATAAGTAGAATACTTATTTTTATAAGTTGAATCCTTATTTGTTTCGGAAAAACGTCACTTGTATCTATGCCACTGTGGTTGATATGGATGTTGCCATCAATAAATTTTGCACTTTGAACCATTCACAGAATATTGCAGTGGAACTATACAAGACGATATGCGAATAAAAGACGGCTTGGTCTCTACGTGATGAACGGTTGGTACTTTAGATTGGAAATAATTTTGGAAAAAAGGTTGGATTTTTATTGATGATTGCATTCTGTAGATGTGGAATAATTATTCGAATAATACACCCGTCTCAATTGGCAGTGGATATTTGTTTCGACAAATATCATCAACTGGGAAATGCTGCATATTTATGTTACGTCATAAAAGATTGTTTCATCTATTACTGAATGCGATTACACGCAATACGAAACTAATAGTTGGTGAGACTAATGTCTAAATTTGATTGTTTGGACGTTGAAATTTTCACACAGAGGTAAAAGAAACACTTTCAGCTTATATTATAACCATTTTCATTTCATTATTTAAAATGGTTGTACAGTTTATTTGTTTGTAAGTCCAATAAAGTTTAAGCTGATGCCTTGAAGAGTAGTTTCAAAGGTAAATTAGTGAGAGACTGTAATATCAGCTTTATACCTTAGCATATTTGATTTGAAAATTTTGAGTATATACCAGGGTTAAGTTGGGCTTGTGTTGTTTTACAGTACTGGAACACTTCGAGTTGGTGCCAATGGTTGGGTTGGGCTGGTGTTTAACAGTACAGGGATACTTTGAGATTCTGAGTGCCAGAGCAGAGTTCCTTCACCAGGGACATCACATTACCCGATCCGGGTTGATCCAAGTGTAAATCAAACCCGCACACATTCTTGTATTTGAAAACTTCACGAAATTAAGGACAGGAAACTTGTTTCAGCAATCGATTCAATGTGGGCATGTTGCACGGTGTCATAACTAGTTAGGGCATTTTGTGACAGAAAGTGATAGCAAAGCAAAGTGGGAACAGCATAATGACGCATATACAAATGTCGAGGGCGAATAAAGTCTTGACTTTATTCAATTTCGTATTGGCTCTTACACACTTTCTCTTCTAAAATTTGCCATAATATCGATTTATCATTTCGTCACATGATTTCCTTACCAAAGCGTTTTGTTTCTGGGTTCACTTTGTTTCGCGTCGAGGTTTGTAAAGATTTGTAATGATTTAACGTGCCCTTGTGTTTTGTATTCCTTTTTCGGCTGGGGTGGTGGTGGTGGAATAAACTCCGTTACAGACTAGCATACTTTTGCAATAAATCTTGGCTAAAAATGGTTGTACTCGGCTTCCATTAGCACATGTATGGTTGATTACCTGCCAGAAGATTTAATGGCATGTTGTCCACTGTGCTTTTCTGAGGTCAGCTCGCAGTGATGGCTGAAGCAATCCCAGTTGCTCAGGCTCTCGAAATCCGGGTTTTGCAGCAGATTGGGCCCAGCAGCTGCAGCTACCGTCAGTACAACAATGACGACGATACGAATAATCATCCTACTGCTTACTACGGCAACGTTGAACTATAGTTTTTGACCGGCGAGTGAATCAATTGAGTTAGTAGGTTTGTGCTTATCTAACGGTATATGTTTTCCATATCGTAGGTCATCGATATTCCAAAAATAGATCGTTTCCTATGTGTTACAGTTGCTCTAATGTTAATTAAATGCGATATCTAAACCTAGACATATTTTTCAAAGTTATGTTGGTCGTTTTCATAAGAAACAGCTGGAAGATAGATGGGGGTGACTAATCTGAACATTGCGTATCATAATACTGACTATAACGATATAGATATAATTAAATACATTTTTAGTTTTTCTATGACCTCTAGTTCTTTTCTGTCTTGTTTACTAGCATAGCTATTCATCTAATGATTCGGATTGCTAATATACTGATATCCGAGTGTGCTTTTTAACCTCTTTTGAGTTTTAAGCATATTGTTTTTAACGTTTCTAAGGTACGCATTTTCATACTGTCGTAGCTCATGCTATTCAATGATTTTTTCTAATCTATTCACAGTACAGAGTAACATCGAAGAACTTTTTTTAAAATCGTAATTCTACCTATAATGACTCCATTTGTTTCTCTTTATAATAATGATAATAATAATAATAATAATAATAATAATAATAATAATAATAAGAAGAAGAAGAAGAAGAAGAAGAAGAAGAAGTGCTGCCATGGAGAAATCAAGGCTTCTGAGAATATTTGCGAGCAGGAACAATGATTTAAAAGAACAATTTAACACAACAATAAAAGAGAGGCTTTCATCATTTGGCAAGAACTTACACAACAATAAGATTTCACTTAAGTACGTCATGGAGAAAGCCTAAGGATGATCGCTTTTGCAAATTCAACGCTTACTGCGCAACTCGAAAATGACGTCATCATTACATTTTGACGTGATCGGAAAGGTGTCTTTTGTTACCTAGGTGCATCGTATTGCAATTGTTACCAATGTGCATCATATCGCAAGATGACCTCTGAGAGAGAATAAATGTAAAATGACGTGTTTGCAATTTTTCTGTCTTTTCATTAATAGTAAACATACAATTTTAATAATCGCCATAGCAGTTCCTTGAAAGAAAAATTAAACAAAGTGTACGAGACCTTGAAAGATCATCATGGATTTGCGTCCTACCGTAAATCAACAGCGCAGACTTTCTGTTGTGGAAAACCTGCTGTGTCAGATGACAAATTAAGTCGAGAATTTGTTTTGTGTGTTTGATAACAATTATCTATTATCGTCAACCTTTGCAAAGTTATAGAATTTCTAAATACTCATTCAGATATATTTTTATGGATATCAAGTGACCAGGACGTTTCCCATATTTTCTATGTAATGACCATTACATGGGGATATACATTCAATTAAGAATGGCGCAAGACAATGCAAACTAACCTATAAAATTTTAAAAATTTGGAATGATTAAACCCTAAGTTACGTAAAAATATTAATTTCTCAAAATATTAAATACGGCAACCAACGTTTCAGAACCACCATGCTTAACAAATAAGAACACATACTTATGTTGACAAAATCAGAGCTTTACTTTTTCCTTTTCTATTTGTTGTTTTTTTTGTTTGTTACTCTTTTCATTCTTTTGACTGTCAAACGACATTTTGCGTTTATACTTTCTACATAGAAACAATGACTTATAAAACTCTCCATTTGTGTCACTTAAAACCTTGGCATGGCCACAATTAAGTCTGGACAGGGCGAGTTAGGCCTTCAGGCCTAGATTTCAGGATTGTTAGGTTAGAATTGTAGGGATAGATATGACGTTACTGGATATGTTTTGAGAAAATATAAGTGAATTGACTGATTCAAATATCTCAGAGGCTACCATAATCAATTTCCATCTCTTGTTTCACATTATGTTACATATTTTTGCAAGTTATTATCTTTTGACTTTGACAAACTAAAGATAATAATAATAATAATAATAATAATAATAATAATAATAATAATAATAATAGAAATGAGATAGAATTAGTATAGAGAAGATACAGAACGCGAGCATTAGCAGTTCTGAATATGAGTACTTCTTCCATACTTAGCAAGATTTATCATTTGAATGTATAATGACAACTGACCAAAATATCCAGTTACTAAAAAAAACCTATAAGAAGGTGCGAAAATAAAATCTTCACGTTTAGTACAGGGACTTGTAAATGTTGTGGGATGGGTGACTTGTGCATAACCCTTGTTGACCCAAATTACTTCTTATGCATGTCACATTAGACGCGGAGCGAAAGAGGATTCAGTTATATCATTGAACTACATGATGCTGTCATCTCTATGAACCCATTCATTGGGTAGATGTTTTGGTTGTTTTTTTTTTAAATAATGAATATTATGTAAAACATATAACTTTGCTACTGTGGAAGAAATCGAAAGCTGAAAATAGATTCTGCAGACAGAAAATATTTCACGGTGGAAGATAAGATAGAATCTGATAATTACATACTATACGTCAAATGTAATATAAAGTAATACAGTTGGTTACTGGTTATGTGCACTTGCTTGACTGAATTATCAGTGCATACCGTTTCCACGCGGAAAGGGATCCATGTATATCAATGATTTTGACCATGTTTTTATGCATTTACTACTTCCGGTGGTAACTTGTTCCAACTTTCAATCACTCTGTGATATAATGGTCTTCCTGAATTTGGTCTTTGATAATTCTTTGTAGCTTTATTTCGCATTGAAAACATGTTGCCTAAAAGGAAGGATTGGTTTATGTTTTCATTACCGTATCTGATATTGTTTTCCAAACGTATTCAACGACTTAAATTAAGCCATGATAAAACCAACACTCTTTTAGTTTATTTCATTGTTTTGTATTCTATATAGTGTTTCATACACTAATTTGTAACCGCTGTGTTACGCATTTGTTGTATTATATTATCAATATAATTGAAATTAATACTGACCTTGATATGGTATATTTGTCATTACATCAGTAATAACCTTCATTGTTTCGGCAGGTATCTCATTACATATTTTAAATGGATTAATTTAGTTGGACTTCTGATGCGTACGAAGTGTCTTTCAACATTCTTTTTATTTCAGTGTTTGTAGTAATTACCACCTTACATGTTAATTTCCAATTTATGGATTATTATTCATCTGTACCATTCACATTACATCAGTTACAATGAAAATGCTTCCATTTGATTCATACCACTCAATATATAATTCACTTATGTTTCCACCTTTGGTTGTATTTTATTTATATGTTTACAGATTTAAAATTGTTGTTTTGAATATTTTGTCTGCTCATTTAAAACAAATAAATGTACGTTTGATATGTATCTGCTTTATCCTTTTGCTTGATCTACAAGTGAAAAACATGTTGAACAATAGCTATGTTTTTACCGTTGCCATGCAATCTACCCTCTTCTGTATACATCAAATCAAGCCATACGCAATGTTAGTCTGAAAAAAGTTGTTCACAGTCACGTCACTAATTCATGTGTGCTTGTGTTGCTCGTTAAGGAAATATTGAATTGCTGTTGTAAACTGATTTCCTAATTTATAGTCTTGAAAACAAAGCATATTGGGTAATCTTTCAACAGTAATGTTGATCTGTTAAAGCTGAATTACATAACACTTCTAGATCGGTGATCCTTGTAGACTCATTCGTGGTGAATGAACTCACGTTAGTTGAAATTGTAATAACTGCCACATAAATTCATTTTATTTCTTTCGATGCAATCACAAAAGAAAGGAATTCCATTTTTATACTCAACATTCAGGCATCGAGGAACTGACTCAAAACTGAATGTATCAAATTGGAATCAAATATTGTCAAGGTTATAATGAGGTTAACCACCTTCGGTAGCTTCCCAAACATTTGCTCATTTCATGGAAAATCTAAATCCCGAGAAAGAGTGCATGGGTAAAGTGGAAAACGATCATTGAACACTTGAACGTTAAGTGGTATTTTTAATATTTTTTGCTGCATACTACAAATCGAATAACTTCTATACCTGTGTTTTATGCGCTAGCAGCTCCACTCCTTAGTTTTCTGAGTTTTGCATTCGTGACGTTTACTGGTAACCATACACGTCCTAGAAATGTGGTAATCATTGAATTTAAACATGTCATCCATAACATTACAAATGATTATATCTTAACCAGCATTCTACCCAAATTATTAAACATTTGAGTTGTCATTGATAATTTTGTATATGTACAAAGATTCTTTGAATTTATATATTATTGTGAAATTAATAATTCACTTTTGCATCAAACGATATAAAAGGTACATAACCGATGCCATAAAAAGACGGTTGTAATATATATATATATATAT